>JAQISU010001241.1:6685617-6838117 GCA_029339505.1 Unio delphinus | reverse complement strand
ATTAGAGATCATCTCGATTTTGATACAAAAGCATTAAACTAAAGTTCGTTTAACTAAGTGCTAGTAGCGTGTATTCGATGACTTTCTTCTGTAAAGTCATAAATGACTGAAACCTATTACCCAGGTGTATCAAGTAATAAATGACTGAAACCTATTACCCAGGTGTATCAAGTAATAAATGACTGAAACCTATTACCCAGGTGTATCAAGTAATAAATGACTGAAACCTATTACCCAGGTGTATCAAGTAATAAATGACTGAAACCTATTACCCAGGTGTATCAAGTAATAAATGACTGAAACCTATTACCCAGGTGTATCAAGAATATTTAAAGTATAGATAGTTTGAAATAATAATTTTTAAATGCACTGTTACGTCATATCATAAAACAGCAAATTAAGAGAACATAGTTGAATGATATGCCACTCGAATGAATTGTTTTTTGTTTTAAATCTGAAATCAGCTATTATAATTGTAAAGGTTAATTATATTCCTTTTTAGTACCCGATTGGACATAAAATTACGTAAACATTTATGGGTCTTTCATGGTTGATAATATTTTATGTATGTATCTATGTATGTATGTATGTATATATGTATGTATGTATGTATGTATGTATGTATGTATGTATGTATGTATGTGTGTGTGTGTGTGTGTGTGTGTGTGTGTGTCATTACAATAGTTTATTAAGGTTATATCCCATAATGTGTCGATATTATTTATAATGTTATATTTATTAGTGTATTAGTACTTGATATTTGCCGATTGTACGAAAATAAATGTTTTTATATTAAGAATATTATGATAATTATTATTTTTATTTTTATTATTATCATTACTATTATTCTGACTATTCTTCTTCTCTTTTCTTTTCTTCTCCTTTTTCTTATTATTTTTATATAAAGATGTTAGTAAATACTTGATTTACATACGCGGGCTCGTTTACATTGTTGGTCATGTAATTGCTTTCAGAGTGATTATCAAATTTGTCATATCTTAAGTAAGCTTTTATAATGAGGACATGAGCAGTACAAATATTATGAGAAGGGCCAAACCTGTATGAATAATTAATTGTACATCTACATAATCAATAACATTCAACTGAAAGTAGCTATTTGGATTTTTTAGATCAATAGTAGGGGTGATTTTTACCTCAAGGCCCTTGATCTGCAATAATAGTGATGACAGACACTTTCAACACTGGCATGACAACAGCTGCCAAGGGCATCGTTAGCCTCCATAGCCCAACGAAAACACCCTGGGTTACAGAGAAGATTCTGAATCTGTGATGCCCGAAGAGACATCGAAAACACCAGACACACAACAGGGACAGTGGCATACCGAGAAATATACAAGAATATCAGAAGAAAAAAACTTGAAGAAAGCAAAAGAAGATTGGATAGGACAATACTGCACAGAAATAGTGAGTAGTCTGATAAAGAATGACAGCAAAGAGACATTCCAAATTGTGAAAGACCTCACCAGATAGAATCAAACAAGAGTCAGTGTCATTTTAGACGAAAATGGCAAATGCCTCACCGAAGCAAGAGACATTGCAGAAAGATGGACTGAGTATTGTAAAGAACTCTACAACCATCCATTCACAGGAGACTCAGAGGTGCTTGAAGTTCCAAACTCCACAAATGATGATGATTTCTCTATTCTCAAAGAAGAGGTAGAGTCAGCAATAAGAGCACTGGAGAATGGGAAGCAGCTGGATTAGACAACATCTCAGCTGAACTTATCAAGAATGGTGGGGAATCAGTGATAGAGCTACTAACAAAAATATGCAACAAGATCTGGCAGACAGGCGAATGGCCCACACAGTGGACCCAGTCACTGATTATAACACTCCCTAAAAAAGGAAATCTCCAGCTGTGCCAGAATTATAGAACTAGTAGTTTGATTAGCAATGCTAATAAGGTGATGCTGAAGATCATCTTGAACAGACTGATCCACAAGCAGAAGAAATAATCGCTGAAGACGATGCAGGGTTTCGGAATGGAAGACGCACAGAACAAATATTCAATCTTAGGGTTCTGTGTGAAAAGTACTCACAACATCAAAAAGTCATCTATCATGTGTTCATAGATTTCAAACAGGCTTTTGACAGAGTGTGGCATGAGGTATTGTGGGCCACAATGAAGAAGTACAATATGGGTCAAAAGGTGACCAATACCATCAAGCAGCTGTACGCCAAGGCTATCAGTGCATTAATTGCTCATGGTTCTGTGGGGGACTGGTTCAAGACAATTGTTTGAGTACGGCAAGACTGTCTCTTGTCACCTACGCTTTTCGGCATCTACTTAGAGCGCATCATGAGTGAAGCCCTGGAAAACCACTGTGGGACAGTTAGCATTGGAAGGCGTAACATCACCAACCTACACTTTTCAGACAACATCGATGGGCTGGTTGGCAGTGAAGATGAGCTTGCCACCTTAGTGAAGAACCTTGATGAAACATCTTCCATATTTGACATGGATATAAACGCCGAGAAGACAAAGTCAGCGGACAGGAACCTGAAACAGTGGGCCAACTTAATCACCGAAGAGGGACCAAGAGCAGAAATTTTGTCACGAGCAGCACAAACAGCGGCAGCTATATCAAAGCTAAGACCCATCCGGAGAGACAAGAATATCTGTCTGAAAACTAAACTCCTACTGCTTAGAGCACTAGTCATCACAATTTTTCTCTATTCATGTGAGGCCTGGACCCTGACAGCAGAATTACAACGAAGAATCCAGGCACATGAAATGAGATGCTACAGAACCATCCTTGGCATCTCTTACATGGACCACATCACAAATAAAGAAGTGCGTAACACCATAAGGCACAAAGTAGACCATTATAAAGACCTCCTCACTACTGTCAAAAAGAGAAAGCTGAAATGGTATGGTCATGTCTCTAGAGCCAACAGTCTATCCACAACAGTACTGCATGACAGTGTCCAAGGTGGCAGAAGGAGAGGTAGACAGAGACAAAAGTGGACTGACAGCATCACAGAATGGACCAGGAAACGTTTTGCGGAGACACATGCATTGGCACATGATGGAGACAAGTGGAGGGAACTGGTCAGATGTTCAGCAGCACAGTGCCTCAACGACCAAAAAAGGTCAAGAGACTGATGATGATGATGATGATGATGATACGTTAAAGATGTTTGATACGTTGTATTATATATGTATAATAACACTGCATTAAATATAAAGTAAAGTGACACTAACTTTAGATTATATATTGGCATTAATCCATATCGACTACTTTCAAGCATTTACAGTCCAAACAGATAGCAGAGTTAACATACACCACATGGATGTCATGTTACATGTTATTACTTACGTTGCTAAATAATTTATTGAGGCTCGGGAAATGCGAATTAGGGTGTAAACCTTGGTCTTGGTCCAGTAAAACGACTCTGGATTATGGAACTCAACTGGCTAGTACTTGACAAGGACTGTCAAAATACATGTTCAGATTATACCACGATCAACAATGCCACCTCAGAGTACATACGGTTTACACAACGATAACCGATTTAGATAAGGGTTTGACCTGACACCTAAAGTTTACATGGCTGCATCAGTTAGTACTGACTATAAAAGTAAAATTAGTCCTAAACTTAGTATAGCCCATTAAAGTTCCAAGCAATGATTTACAATCATACATACTGCAATGCAGTAAAGTATAGTGAAAAACAAGCCTCTGTCCAATCTCAAGCATGCTATGACGCAATAGGTTAGAAAGCTTTTTTTTTAAAGCATACTATAATGCAATCTAGACAGAGAAAAAAAAGTGGACTGAGAACATCACATAAGGGACCATAAAATGTTTTGAGGAGACACAGGCACATAATCGAGACAAGTGGAGAGAACTTGTTAGATGTTCAGCAGCAAAGTGCCTCAACGACCACTCTAGGTCAAGAGACTAATGATGATGATTACGCAATTGGTTAGAAAGCTTATTTGTAAGCATGATATGATTTCATTGCAGTAGCTCTTACTGATGACAGTATTTGTTTTGCATGATAACGATTCCATGTTCAAACAACGTTGCCGCGCATCATGCAAAAACAAAATAGAAACTAACAAGAAAGAAAGTAGACCGCAAATAATGTATATACTGCTGGCGAATACTAATTTTCCATTCAATGCATTTTAATATCATGTAGTGCACTTTTGTCCACATTAAAGTAACACACCCTTGGGGTATAAACTGTGACGCACTGTACGTCTCTCATTTGCCTGGTACTGTCCAAACCCTCACTCAACATTATTAGTGGTACTTTACAATTATGTCTCTAGTTAAACAGTTACATCAGCTAGTCAACAAAAACAATTAGTCGTTGTTTACCTTTCGTTTCGTGAAACAGATTAAAAGTTTTATAGTAAGGAATTAATAACAGCATGGAGCCGAGTATAAACAGCAGTACATAATTATGAAGCAGATATCTGAATTATTTTAACAAACAAAAGTATAAATAGTATATCACGTGACGTCACAAAACGTTTGTACTTCCATATCCGGCATCTTGAGTGTCTAGCCCCCAATGGGTACCTAATAACATTGTTCTTCCTGCATAATGACGAAGGAACGTTTCATTTTGTGCATCAGAATATAATACAACTTCACATTCTGTTATGCATGTCAACCGTACGAGACCGAACGTAAGACTTTTCTACTTGTTTTATTCAAGTAAAATATTTAAATTTCAACCATTTTTGTTCTTCTTTCATAAACAAATATATCAATCAATAAACAAACACATAAACAAATGATAAACAAACAAGTAGAAATATGTTACTATTTTCAGTTTTAATGGGCTTAAATCAATCGTTTGGTTATCGTTCAAGTTAAAAGCTAATTGTTAATATATAATTTCATGATTCTGAAAGCATTTCAGGAATATATCGTTTTAACATGCGACACAAAGGTGGCACTTCTTTGAACGGTTATCGCTTTAATTCAGTACCATGTTACGTCGATCATCTCCACCATAAATACAATATTAAACTATACTAATGAAATGGATGTGTCAACTATCTTTGGCACAAACAAATGTTATCGCGAAAAGTATTTGTACATGAAAGTTCTAGCATACAATACATGATATGAAATTTTAATTCGTGACTGATATTCTCCCTTTTAAGAGTGCTCTCAAGACTCACCTGTTTCGACTTCAGGGACAAACTTAGCGACCTAATCATGTTTTGTATCTTATATGTTTTCAGCATGTTTTTATGTTTTCCAATTTCATTGTTTTTGTCATTTGTTGTTCTGTAGTGTATGTAAAACTGCTAGGAAGTTTAGCCTTTGCTCATAAGGGCGCAAACTTTATTAAAATAGGTTATTGTTGTGATATAGAATTAAATGAAATTAATCTGACTATATTTTAGAAGAAAATGACTTTCAATATAAATTATTTAAAAATTACTTTTAATACAAGTTAGAGAAAATTTAAATCTTAATGCTTATACTAAAAATTCTGTCATAATAGGATGACTATGTTGACAAAGGTTTGTTAGGGACTCAAAATGACGTCAGAAGGTGCGCGCGCGTTGCGTTGTGTTTATTTGCGTACTCAATCGTTACGGATGTGAAAACAACCCAAACTCATAAAACCCACATACAGTGTTATATGTGGACATGACTTTACCCCATTTTTCCATACAGATAGATAACACGTTAATGATGACCAGGTTCGAATTTTCGCATCTCATATCATATATACATGCCTTGATCTCCTAAATTCAGATGTTAACTTTGCTCGAGGGCATATGACGTAAGCCTATGGCCTATTAGAGATAACGTATTTAAGTTGTTCAGTAGTATTGCAATAGAAATTTTAGATTTGGATGGCAAAGACGGGATACCGCCTTAAAAACCCCACGATTTTACAACGTTTGACTCCTATCATTACACACAAGGCTATCTGCTATGGGGCACTCAAAATATTTGTAACTCTAGAGTGAGAGATGTTTACATAATACTCATCAGCTATGTTATAACTATGTAGCGGTTTTAGCATTGTATCAGAACATTAGCATCAACACTCACCGACCTCGATCAAGACATTAAACTTGTCCAACGAGCTAGAAGCAAAATAGATGGTTCTGTGTGATCGAACTGCTAAAGATATATGAATTCGAAACTATAAACTCTGCGGCAGAATATGCAATTACGAATACTGTAAAGCAAATTAAATTTTGGTCTAGCTGTTTGACGAGGCCTTAAATATTGTATCGAAGTAAAATTGCATAATCAGCCTTGATTAGCCATGCGGATCTAGATGCGAGAATTGTCGTGCTCAAAGGCAAACATTTGCAAAAGTAGGATTAGAAAAATATCCGAAAAGGTCAACTTTATTGAGGAAGAGATACAGAAGTCAATACATATAATAATCAGCATTCAAACTTCTGCAGTATCTGATCTTGGTAAACTATAATTACTTGAAAAGACAGCTTTCCGTATACGTCAGTATATCTACCTTAAATCAACTGAGCGGTATACAAACACCAAACATTATTCAAAAAATCCGGAATACTTTATTTACTGAGACTTCCAAATGAATCACAGCCAGTTGGCCCATTTAAACCACAACCGGTTGTAACGGAAACATTAACAACGGAAAGAATCTGCGCACGGGTTTAATATACATATGAAAAGAAACATAAAAAAGTTGTATAATTTACTTTATAAGAACATGTGGTTGAAGCACGCCTGGATTTTCTTGCGTACAAATTAAAGATGGTCTATAGTTTGGTCTGCCAGTCACGTGCTTGATTGTATCGATATTTTTGGACCTCCATTATTATTTTACTTAATAATCAATTGATGTTTCCGCGAAAAACTTTAAACACCACCAGTAATCTACTGTGTTTAATTTTTTTATCTTCTGAGTCCAAGATAAATATTTCTTAGGTTCCTTTATAACAAATGAAGCAACTCCAGCATCAATATCCTTAGCATGACGCCACGGATACATGGTAAGAATCTCTAATGTCTCTTTACTAAATATAAATAATCTATAATCACCCGTAACTTCTGCGCTATGTTTTATAATTTTCTCTCGCTGAGTTCATGTTGCTGATCCGGACGATACCGTGCCATCAAGTTTGCCGATAGAATCATTTAGATCTTTATTAATTTTTTCAATGTTAAATCGGATATCGCTAAGTTTAATATCAACGACTTGTGGACTTCATTAAGAGATCTATTAATGTTTCTACAAAAATTCATATCCATTTTTTTCCATAATTACTAAAATCAGTTTTAAATATTGCTATTGATGAATTAATCGTTGTTATTGAATGTGTTAATGGCATATTTTTATCGTAGACGTATTTCTTTGTAACAGCGTCGTCTGTTGATTGTGGTGGTCGAAGATCAGTAATTTTATTATTGACAGGACCTGTCATTGTAGCATCGGATTTAAGAACTCGACCTCGGATAATATCTATTATCGTTGACATAGTAACACCAGGTTTAATTTTTCCACTATTATCAAACACAGCCACGACATTTTCAGTTACTCTACTAATTCTGACAATGATATCCTGCAATTAAAGATTACTACTTTTTAATTTTCCTTGTTTATCTTGAAATATAATCAATTCGTCTGGATCTACATTTGCAAGATTTAATAATTCTGCTATTTCATCGGCAACAATCTTATCTACGTCTTCACGTGTTATTCCGATGTTTTTTATTTCTTTTCATAAGATTTTCCATAAATGTCAACCATTAAACGTACTGCTAGTATATCAATGAACTGTTTTAATGGAGGAAGGGGGGATTTCGAAATAGCACTAAGTACATTAATTACCGGTAATTTACTGCCGCATATCGGTGGATCCGTCATTGTTTGCGTCGGAAACGTTGAATACCAGATTAGAACTCGCGTACCACTAGTATATTTTAAAAATTCTTTCGGTGGAGCTAACCCATATGAATAAAAAAAAAAACAATTCCTCGTGGATTAACCGCGTACGCAACCCAGTGAGTTCCTGGACCAAAATTATTATCAAGATTAATAATTCCTGTTTCAACAGAATTTGGTTGCTTTGTTAACCGATCACGCTTAAAATCTCCTCTAAAAATGTTTATATTTAGTTGGTTAGCACCATCGAGTAAATCAAAATTTGATATTGGACCTATATATACGTTCCTGGAAGTCTAAGACCTCTTCCTAAATTAGAACCACGTAATCATAGACCATTTTCCTTTTTGTATATCATTTTCATGCTGCTTTCTTTAGGGCCATTCCACCAGCTGTTACGACAGCCCCGAGAGCCGCAGTATTTTGCGACTGCAGAAACGACCGCGGCAATCAATGCTGATATAGCCACTAAAAGCGGAAATATACAACCTGTTTCAACCATATCGTTGATCACGCTCGGAGAAAGGTGAAACTGAACTTCAGTTTGTAATTCCAAAGTATTATTAAAGTGTTTAAATTGATTATTGATCAATGATAACCTGTTTGGACCGCCACAAATTTGAAATTGTTTTAGAGATATTTTTATACCGCATGTACTCGCAAAGTTTACTTGATCGTGTGTCATAGTAACGTTAACTTGACTGTACGACATTTTTATATTTATATTTAATGACTAATTGTAGCTACGTAATAATGTAAATATTTTCTACGGGAGCATCAATGACTCTCATTCGTCCACAAGCACCTTCAAGTAACATTACTGTATCGCTAAGAATAACAGCAATTTATCTGAATCCACCAGCGGAGAATTGAGTCAACTCAGCTCGAAAATGTATATCGACGACGGATTGTCTAAATAAATCTAAATGTTCCCATGAAAAGTAATAGATTGGATATAATGTTGCGAACACCCGCTGAGATATCAGCACACTATTATCTACGTTTTGATCACGACCCATAAATGTCATTAAGCGATGATATACACTTGCTACATGATTGTCTTCAAAATAAAACGACACTTCTTCCGAAGGTTCTTGATGTCCGTTTGTTCTAAACAAAAACTCCAGAAACTCCAAGTGTGTCAAATGCCAATGCATTTCTTTCCTGCGAATCTACTCTTGTTCTATTTTGAAGTGCGACGAAACTGTGTCGTGATGCTGAAACTCTTATTTGGATAATCTTAGTTACAGAGTGGCTGAACACGTCACCGGTAGGATTCCCAACGAGAAAAAAATTCATTATACGAGAAAATATAAATGACAAAAAATTAGTAATAAAATTAACTAGCCAAATGGAGAATCTCTCATTAGTTAGCAATTTTAATTTCATGAAACTTTTATATTCTTTTCTCGGATGTGTAGGAATAAAACGACACTTCTTCCGAAGGTTCTTGATGTCCGTTTGTTCTGAACAAAAACTCCAGAAACTCCAAGTGTGTCAAATGCCAATGCATTTCTTTCCCACGAATCTACTCTTGTTCTATTTTGAAGTGCGACGAAACTGTGTCGTGATGCTGAAACTCTTATTTGGATAATCTTAGTTACAGAGTGGCTGAACACGTCACCGGTAGGATTCCCAACGAGAAAAAAATTCATTATACGAGAAAATATAACTGACAAAAAATTAGTAATAAAATTAACTAGCCAAATGGAGAATCTCTCATTAGTTAGCAATTTTAATTTCATGAAACTTTTATATTCTTTTCTCGGATGTGTAGGAAGCCATATTTAACTCGCGGACCCTTCTAAAAAGTGTCGGGTTCAGCCTCCCTGCTGCTAGTTTCGTTAACAATTTTTAGAAGTTATTGATGAAAGCAATGAAGCAAACTATCTCCGGGATATTTTCGCGCGTTCCTGTTCAATTAGTTGTTATTGGATACCAGCGAATAGATTTTTAAACATGTTAAGATGATATAATAATCTGTGATGGATCATTTATGTTTGCTTGGTTTGGAATCAAGATGGATGCGATTCTATCCGAGTTTTATGGTATTTGCGATAAAGTAAAAGAAAACAGTATTTCATCTGAGAACAAAATTGTTTAAATTTTGAATTGTCATATATCCGCAGGATAACGGATATCACGATGTTTTCTATCTGTCTTAAAGACATTCCGGCGGAGGAGATAGTAAGGCAGCGATGTTCGCTATGAACAAGGTCATGTCAGTTGGATAAAAGATCGAACGTATGTAATAAGCTTCATAGCATGGGGAAGCAAGAAATGCGAAGCTACCTGCTGGGAAAATACGAAATCTAATTATGAGTACTGTAATATCAACATGCGCGATGGATTATTGTTAAAACCCTGCCTGCAAATTCAAAGTTATACTACGTTACCAACTTTGCCAGCCTAGTGGATCTGTTGGTGAGTCTATAACGTGCCCAGAAATAATCAAAACCACAAACAGCTGTGGCTGCCCAAGCACAAACACAAGTAGGCACCACCATCATCATGACAAAAAAAACCAATATAACAAAAGTAGATGAAACAATTACAAGAGTGCAATTTGTGTCGAAGCTATCATGACCTGGGGCTACTAATTTTTGTTTGTTTACCCACTTGCAGCATGTATTTAACAAACTAGTATTTTGACACCTACAACCAAATCCACAACCGAACACAAAACCTAATACAAAAATCAAATATAAACACAAAGACAACGAACCAAACAACATAAATTCCATACTCACCCTACTATACGACAAACAAATATTGGAGAGATACCACAGCGTGTGTAATAGAATGGAAAGCAAAGTATCTTCTATGTGCAAGGCGACAGAAAAAAACACAAATGTACCTCTCAATATTAATGTTAGTAATACTAAATATAATCCAAGAAAACACTTGCGAAAGCAATCTGATACCGGACATCTCATCCTTCGACTATCAACAAAGTCACCATGGTTGAACATATTTGCTAACGCACTCTAGTCGTCCAACATTTGTCGATATATATGTTTGGATACCTTCACCGCAAAAACATCGTGCTCTGTACAGCCGGGGATGGTGGGTTTGCCTGCGCAATTGTTGCATATATCCAACCGAACACGACCGCGATATTTACAAACCGCAATGTACGCCTTAACTTCTTCATTTGGCATATAGTTGGTCTTGGTTGCAGCAGAAGTATAGTGCCATCGACAATTTTGCTGATCAAATCCGACACAAACCAACGAGCTCGATTCGTATGGAATTCGCAAAACAACCCCAAATCGAATACACGCGCAGAAACTTGATTGGCGGCAAAAGTGGATATATTTAAATTACATATGTATCGATTGAAGTCCTGTTTTGGCAGATTTCGATTGGCGCCTACTTGTTCACAGATATGGACTCTACTATTACACACGCGATTCTCCGGTGTAGAATGTATCTATGGTGTCGTCGTCGCAGGCAAAAGAAAAGGTATGTCAAAAAGACGTGCGAAGATAGGCACAGACGAAATACGAAGCCTGCAATGGGATTGCTAGCAACCCTTCTTTTTATATTGATTTGGAATTTTGGAAAACAAAGACAAATTTTCGGGAATACTTGAAAAAGATACCATATCAGCCGCAGACAGCAATACGTTTCCCTTGTCGCAAATTCCTAGGTCTTGTTGCTACCACTTCGAGTAGCCGTCACCAAGCTGCAATGGTCGTTTCATATGCATTTACGAGGCACATCTGAAAATAAACATTGTGCACAAGCTGACATTTCAAACTATAAGCATCGGCTTTGTTTGTCCACATTAGTTTACGTGTATAGTTCTATACAGGTGATAATCTGTTGACCCTTAGAAGTCAATAGCATCAATGAGAACGACATTTTCAATATATTAACCAAAATAACTTGTCCGCAAAATTAGGATATTTTCTTCTAGACATGAATTCTTGACACCATGCATTCAGATTTACATCGTAGAATAGCATATTTGACAACGCTATTATTGTTATATTCAGCACTATCATGGCACTCGTCGGAGCCACTTCCGATGTACACTTTCTTATCTTTCATGCGAGTTTTGCATGCAGAGAAAGCAAACAATATCTGTGGAATACTTGGATTTTTGCAGTAAACGGCCTGATTCAAAACACCCTGATTGAAAATATAGGCTACATTAAAATACAAATATTAGGAATATTTACAGACAATACTGTTGTCAGAAGTGAAATATAATTCACACAATTTATGTTCAGTTGAGTCATAAACCAGTCGATGTTGGATATTTATGTGACAACAAAGAGCCTTGCCTTTACAGATAGGTGTCCTTTGTCTAAGGTTGAAAGAGTTCCATACTGTCCATTCCGCCAGGTTCTCTCCTATGCAGGTTATCATGTATATATCTTGAGATGTATAAAAATCTACCTGCTAGTATCCAATAACAACTAACTGAACTGGAACGAGCGTAAATATCTCAGAGATAGTTTGATTCATTGCTTTTAGCAATAGCTTCTAAAAATTGTGATGGAAGCTCATGCTGCCGTAACTCTGCAACTGCGAATATTACAAAGCACACACTTTTCTTCTCTCGAGAATGTGGTAAATCTGCGTCTCCTATCTGGTATCACGTCTTGCGATATTCATTCCTAATACTCTTTGCATTTCACGTTGAACCTCCTCATCGCTGACCTCAACAAAAAACGTCATTTGCTACAAAGGCAATGGGCCAGTTATTACGTTTTTGGGAGGATGCACTCTTTCATGCACGATATTTCGCAGATTCCCTTTGCTTTGATTGGTTTGAAATTCTGCCCAAGTATTTTCATTCTATCTCTAAGGTCAACACCAGATTCACCATCTTATCATCTTGTTTTCTGATATATGTCGGAAAATGCACAAGATTGCCTGCGCTTCATTGTTGAAATTGTACGATGGATTCAAACGATATACCGATCTCAGTCTGTCTGGCACATTCATAACATTAGACGATCTACGTTAATATTACAGATTTTCATCAATTCTTTAAATATAATTTGCAAATCCTTAATTTTAGCAGCCATTCAGAATTTGTTAATTTTACCCGCTACAAGCATTTCTTTAATACAAGATTAGTCTCAGCTCAACTAATATATTTTCTTCCTTTGTAAGTATATATATCATACTGCAATAAACGGCAGAAAATCAATACTTGGCAAAGCATGCTATATCCACGTTTGTTCATTGTACTCGAATAACAGCGAATGTTGTTTTATACTAATCGCTACCAAAGACTTCTTTGCTGGAGTACATCTCGCTGTGCACAATTAGTTTAGTTGTTTCTATAGTCACTGAAGAGAGTAGTAAGAAAGGAGGGTTTGCCTTACTGGTACTCTTTTCCATTCGGACGAGACTATAACTACCATAACTAAATCGCACGCGCCACATGTCAGCATGCCTGTGTAAAAAGTGATTAATAATCGTTACATAAATGTCACCATGTTAACCAATCTGTTTTGCTAAATTTCAGAGATCATGCTGAAGATTTGCTTGATTAAAGATGGTTCCTTGGACGTTCATGACGAGAACTGTTGCTCTGCCATATAGGTTGAAACCCCAAATCCGTGGGAATCAATAGACTTTACATTTTGAGGTCGCCTGACCTGCTGAAATGCATTCTGGAACTGATTTTTTTCCAGTGGAGGCCACCATCTTGGGTTTTTCATCCTGAGATCTTTGGAATATCCTTTGTTTATGTCATATAATGGATAACCACACATCGTATCGTAATGTAATATACCTTCTAGATATCCCCGGTTGCATGATATACATTTCGAATTTTATTCTTAACAAATATTACGTATTTCTTACATCGTCATGGTATCGCTAAGAGATATCAACAGTTTCGGATATTTTCGGATTATATCCGTAAGAAATATTTCAAATTTTAAAGATATACAAAGTTAAACCAATAATTTAAGAAACGATTATCAAACACTTTATTGTTCTGAGATACAAAGTGAAGATTCAAGATACACTACTGTATTGTGAATTAAATTATCACTATTCCCAAGTGTTACTTCACATGTAGAAAAATATAGAAAAGTTTAGAATGAATTCCAAATAATCTTTAACGTCTTAAGGTATTACACTAATGTAATTATGAATGTCTTTGAATAATCCTAAAACTGTATTTTAGTACAAAAATATTTTAATTCCAGCGCATACTTTAATTAACTAATTCCTCTAAAATTCTATCTGATCACAACTACAAATTTATTTCCAGCCACTGATATTAAATCAGGAATAAATGTTGACCACGTCCCTTATATAAAGTTTCACTAGACCTAAGACAATAGAATGTCCTAGGGAAAAATCCATATATATATATATATATATATATATATATATATATATATATATATATATATATATATATATATATATATATATATATATATATATATATATATACATATATATGTGTGTGTGTGTGTGTGTGTGTGTGTGTGTGTGTGTGTGTGTGTGTGTGTGTCCCTAAATCAATTTTGGATTTTAAAAAATATATTGTTCGTTGTACAGGAAGGTTGATATTCTGATGGTTAGGTATACCCATCGCGACCAAGGTGCAATATCTTCATTTAACTGCTGAGAAGTTCGAGTCTCACGTGAGTCATCTCTTCCTTTTGGCACCTTTTTGTTACCATAAATTTTGCACCTGCGGGATAGACTCTTTCATTTTCATCAAACTTGGCGTGGTTTTCAATATTTCTTGGTTGATGCATTGAATCCTTTGTATTGACAATGGTAAAGGTTACCTTATGTTCACCTATTGCACCGCTGAATGTCGGAAACGGGGTGGCTTTTGTAACGTCTACAGAGGATGAAATGAAGGCTAACCATGTAAATTTGACACCAACCTGATATTTTTCCAAATCATTTCCGGTCAGAAGCATTTTGCGATAGGTTATGGCATTTTCACGCTTCAGCTCTCCCCAGAAAAGGAGAAGTATCTGGTACATAACTGCATATGGACCCATTGCTAGATCATTGGCTGAAGGTTTGTAACCAGATTCGCGTTGCCTTCGTAAGGCCGTATTCATATATGCGTAAAGATATGTTGTTTCCACAGTGTAAACATTGATGATTTTCTTGTAAAAGTCCTCTTTGGACGAACAACTCTTGAGTGTTTTTGCCGTTGAGTCGTTGACCACATACAGTGAGTCGCATATCTTATCGCGTACTTCTATCCATCTATTATCAGAGGTGTTGAGATCCTTGAAAATATCTTCAAGTATAGCTAAAACAGACTTACTAGGATCAATCTTGTTGGGATGAAATGTCTTCTTGTACGCTGCAAGAGTGATACCTATCAGGCCACGTCCCTTCTGTTCAATGTCAGTATGCCAGGATTGAAACGTGTCAATTTCTTCGTTTACTTCTTTAAAATTAGCAATGTGCTCTGAGAGTACCTTCTCCACTTCAGTATAGCCATATTTAACAGCTATTTCTTGCGCGGTCATACCACTCGTGATACCTATTTCCGATGTACACTCTTTGGCCTTTAAGAAAGGATCACATGCATGAAACAAAAGTAGTTTCTGTACAATTCGTGGATCTTTCCAGTAGACAGCCTGGTGCAGAATAGCCCATCGACGATTCTCTGGTATACAATTTATCAAATATGCTTTATTAAGCTTTTCTGGTGCGCCGATTATGCGCCAGACCTTATCCCACTTTCCGTATTTTGCTGATAGTAACAGGGTACTAATTTCCGCACTCTCTTCCTCGATTATGTTTCCAAATGATCTGCAGAAATATACAAAAGTGTCGTAGATATTTATTGGAAAACACTTTCAAACTATAATAGCGGGAAAGCATATTGTTGAGTAAACAAGAGAATCAGATAATATATATTGTTCTGAATGGTATGTTCTTTATTTTTGAATTCTGAAACCTTAGTAGTTGAACTCATTTAGAACACTTTGTCAACATTAATGTCATTAGGACCTATCTGGAGTCAATGAAGTAAATAATAATAATAATAATAATAATAATAATAATAATAATAATAATAATAAAATGTTGTTGTTGAAGAGTATAACGCCATTTTTCAGCACACGATAGGCTATACATGGCGGCCAGTATTATTGGTGGAGGAAGAACCCGGAAAAACCTCGAGAAAGAACCACCGACCCACGAGAAGCTACTGGCAAGCTTTCTCACATAACTACATTAGTCGACTCTTAGACTCGAACACACGCAGACAGCGGTGAGATGGCAGTGATCCGTAACGGAAAGCGCTTTAGACCACTCGGCCACTCGGGGCCCCTAATAATAACAATAAGAAGAAGAAGAAGAAGAAGAAGAAGAAGAAGAAGAAGAAGAAAAAGAAGAAGAAGAAGAAGAAGAAACAAAAAGAAGATCAAGAAAAAGAAGAAACAGAAGTAAAATCAAAATGATAATAATAAATCAGACAATACACTACAATCTGATTTGACTTCCTTGTATACTGTCTTGGAACATATCTCGAGTCCTGTGTTCTGATTTGACAGTATTATACTTTTACGATTTAAACTCTAAAGGTACCAACAACTTGAAAGATCCTTTAAAAAATCTTTGTAATATTTGCAGGACAATATCAACACAAACTGTGTCATCATCATCATATGTATGTATGTATGTATGTATGTATGTATGTATGTATGTATGTATGTATGTATGTATGTATGTATGTATGTATCTGTGTATGTGTGTTTTTCTAAAAGAATTGGTTGTGGCTATGAATTTGCTATGAAATGAACATTCATCACGTCAAACAACTTTCAATTTAAAAACAAAACGTCAACATCAATTTACATGTTAGTGTACCTCCCGTATGTCCATGTTCATCCATACATTGCATTATTTGCATAATTCAGAAGCAAGCACATTTTGCCAACAAACAAAAATAATATAACGAAGTCCGTGATTACCAAATTCTGTTTTTATATTTTATCCTCAAAAAACCAAACAACAATAGGTAGAAACTAAACTGAACTTAAACAAGCAAGCAATACAAATAAACTGCTTTACGACATGAAATATTACAATAATTATTAATAACAAGCAATTATAATCCTTGCTACACAAACTAAACGTGACTATCGCGTTACGAGCGAAGCGAAAAAAGCAATACCAACACGAATTTTCTTTTTACGCAGATACTCTGAGGATTTTAATTTAATGTGAGTTAATTCAAATATATCTTCAGACCTGAAGCTATAGCCTATGTCATAATAATTTCAAATCATTTAGTTTTACCCTTATAATGGCGAATAAAAGAGAGCCAAGTCTTCACGAGTCATTCTTTAATTTACCACCCATTATGTTCTAAGTTCAATTTATAACATTGACGAGATAAAATACAATATATAAAACTTTAGTCAAATTAATATTGGTTGCAAGATTTTAATAATTTAATAATGTTAATAAGACATACATCTTACCTATATGCAGCAAGTCGGGTAAACAAATTACATTTTGCCGATTGCAGTTGTCCCAAGAGTTAATATATCAAACCAATTCGACGAGATGGAGTAAACTTCCTCAGAAAATATCTATTTTAGACACAGAGACACAGACAATTTACCACTTTGATCTTTAGATTGTGTAACTATGTAATCATCAACAATGAATCACCGAGTCCAGTTAATATTAACAGTGCTCATAATATTATGAGCACTTAAGGTTTATAAAATTTGTATTTATATTAATCAATTTATTAATCATATTCCGTGTCTGTGGTGTCACTAGGATTGGTGTCACTCAGTGCTATAACTCATGGTGTCATCCCCATCGACCTCATTCCTACACAAAAATTCAAATTGTATAGACAGTCATGTGCATTCCTCATGGTGTCACCCTATGGACCTCTTTCCTGGACAAAATTAAAACGTTTAAATAGCCAGTCACGCGCAGTAACTCATGGTGACACTCCTTCCTGCAAAATAATTCAAAAGTTATATAGATAATCTTTTTGGTGTCACCCCTCTGATGGTGTCCGCACGTATTCCGCACCGCACCCCTAGTGACGCCACTGCTCTGTGTATTCATTTTATTCATCAGCAATAGTAGTTGAAACTCTTCGTCAGATAAGCTATCAAAAACAACGTTCGTCAAGTATTATATTCTACAAATGTGCCATCAAAATCTGTATCGTAAGCAGGACTATCAAACTTCGCTTTTGCGAGTTACACTTTTGAATGGCGCCAAAACAGCTTGACCGAGAAATTGGTTTTATGTAAAATAAAACAAACAGAAGCAAAGTTAGCTATGACATTAAATATTCAAGAAAGCATTCGATATAGAATAATACAAGCAGAATAAATATTAGCATAAGAAATAAAACGTACAGGCAGATACATGCTACATTCAAGTGATACGAATTTAGACAAATTGGATGGAAAACAAATTTTAAAAAATAGGCGAAATCGTAGGAAATCTTAGATAAGGTTAAATACAGAAATCGGTATCAGGTGTAGTAATACTGAGAGTGAAATCAATTTTATGTATTAAATTGATAACATGAACCTGTTAAGGAGAAGTAGAAGATCATAATATTGCATCAAAGGAATACAATATTTTACTAGATTTTATCATTTAATATGGAATAAACTCCTTCAGTGATGGCAAGTTCAATATTCTTTAAACACATAGCTTAAGCATAATGTACAAGAGGCTAGCAAACTAGTTCGCATAAAGCGTGCCATTTTCTGATGACAAAATTAAAAATACAGCAAATAATTGTTAGTAAATTAGTACCATCTGTTCTGTAATCGTTGTATGTATACAGTTACCACTGGCATGAGTATATGTTTACTATAAACTATTAGTACATGATATTCAGTCGTCTACATAATGACTGTATTTCGGCAATCATAAATAAAACAACTCATATTTTACAAAATGTCAACTTACGGAGAACTTAATGGAAAGGACAGCAATCCTTCCAAGGACGACATTTCCAATAAAATGAGATTTCGCTGGATGGAATGTTATATATGTTCTTGCTTACACTGTTTTCCTGTAAGCATATTTAATGACACGGGATTTTCAGAAATACGTCACTATTTTAGGTCACTGTATTTTGCGAAAACAGATCATATATATGCCGAATACATTATGATGTTAGTCGATTGGTGAATATTTGCCTCGCCGCTACCATTCTGAACCAGATCGGATTGTTCAGCAAGACAATATATGCCTCAAATGGATGTCGGCGCAGTAATTTTCAGAACAATCATACATTTTGTTTGCTGAAAATGTCTACGCAATAAACGATATCCTAATATATTCAGACCGTCTCGGCTATTTTTGTAACTGGCTGACTATAAGGTAGGCCGATAAGTCACAAAAAAAATAATTATATGCATTCGTAACATCCAGGTAAATCCTTGTTTCGGAAATAACCTACGTAATTCGTTTGCCAGCTATAGACCTGCATTCAAGGTGTAATCCTTTTGATTGACTCCGATAATGCGAGTGCCACACAACGTTCTAATTATACATCTGGGTTCCCTGGGTCGTTGACTAAAACACAAGGTTGACTGTATATTAGGGTACAAAGATGTTCAATTATATATTTTAATCATTTCGTCGATTACTTTCACTTTCAAAAAGACATTATGTCAGTTCGTCGAATGTGAAAGGCTGTCGTCTACTTGAAAATGAAAATAAGCATACTTTATATTTTACACTGAAATGTATAAAGCACCTTAACAGCATACAAAATCATATTCACACATTCATGTATGCCACATATGTAGATTAATAATAACCGGACAATGAATAAATAATAGCTCAAAGATAGAAAGGGGCCACAATCAATACTCAATTTTCATTTAATTCATTTTGATTATCAGATCCGCATTATATCGCTTCTACACACACATTCTGTGTGTGTGTGTGTGTATGTGTGTGTGTATGTGTGTGTGTGTGTGTGTGTGTGTGTGTGTGTGTTGTCTCCAGGGAGAGTAAACTGGTTATGCTATTTATTTGTAATCATTTCATAGGTATGATTAATAGTTTTATTTGTTTCCAAAATACTTGAAGGTTAGTTTAGAATGGTTTTTGTTGTTGTACTTTTTACGCGGCGAGCACGAATTTCCTAAATGTTGATTACATTTACTCGTATGAAGTGAGTATGTAACCCAGGACTCGTGTCGTGTACCAATGTTCGTATTTGTCATGAGGGAGAGGGTGAGTGAGCAATCAATCGATGGGCACGATACCAGTGCTTAACGAGTATTAAAATCAATTCCCCACCATACTAACCAAAAAGTTTCTGGCATTCCTAGTCTAGTTCTTGAGATAGACAACTACTCAAGCATTACGAGTCGTGAAGATGAAGCGCACTTGTCTTTCGCGCATATAAAGACCATTCGAGTCTGGTTTATTTTGTGCCATGGATGGATGGATGGATGGATGGATGGATGGATGGACGTGTAACAGAATTGTTACCGAGAGGATGGTGGATTAAATGAACAACACAAACACAATATGTGAAAGAAAATATAAATTTATGAAATAAATTATTAATGAAAAATAATGATGTATCCACACAATAACTCATGCGTTCAACCCACAATTACAATCACAACCATTCACAATACATGAATAAATGAAATATTAATACAAAAAAAAACACAGATACAAAGGAATCTCTTGGACTATACACAGATCCAAGGAACCTTTACAAAAGTTATATTAACGCAAGTATAAATTACGATAATAAACACAAGCATCAAACTATACTATCGCACGTATGGATTGCGAGAACTAGCACGAACATATACATGTATTTAATCAAGTTGCTAACTTTTATTGAGATTCATGCAATCCCTTGAAATACTATTGTGATCTGAAGTAACTATGCAAATATAACAATGTATTCAATTGTACTACAATTGCAACACACACATGTGTCTCGACCCTGTATAACCGTACGATTCACCAACAGTTGAATCGCCGCCCAGTTTCTCCGAAGACCTAGGGTTGACACAATACTTTTATCGGTCACTTGCCCTTCACGGATCCACCACAGTTATACGTACAGACAGCATACAACATCTACTAGAACTAACGTTCCTCAATACCCTAGATGCCACCCCGGATGTTTACAACTCTAGACAGCTTTGACACTCGGACTTCTAGATTTCCGGATATTTACACGTCAAGACAGATGTAGACGGACAGACAATCCGACAAACAGACAGTCAGATACTTCAATTCGATTGCACAATAAATCAGCAACAATTTCAGCTACGATATCAGAGATGGTATCAGAGATGTTCCGCAATAAATCATCTACAATTTCAGCTACGATCTCAGAGACGTTTTCAGCCGACGTTATCAGAGATGTTATCAGTGATGTTATCAGCCGACGTTATCAGAGATGTTATCAAAGATGTTCCGCAACAAATCATCTACAATTTCAGCTACGATCTCAAAGACGTTATCAGAGATATTATCAGAGATGTTCCGCAACAAATCATCTACAATTTCAGCTACGATCTCAAAGACGTTATCAGAGATGTTATCAGTGATGTTCCGCAACAAATCATCTACAATTTCAGCTACGATGTCAGAGACGTTATCAGCCGACGTTATCAGCTACAATAAAGAAACCAGACTAATAATAGTTGTCTCTAAAAAAAATAATCTAAACCTTAGATTACGCTATTGCATTTAAAGTCTAATAGTGACTAGTAATTCCAAAAATTCTACGTTTAAAATCTGCATTGTAATAAAGGCATCATTATATGAAATGATAAACGGAATAAAATTCACAATAAAACGAAATATAAATTTAACACTCACCCCTTTGGCTGGAGATTGAATGACGAGCCATCTTTCCTGTGATAAGATACTTTTGGTCTCGTAATATTGATCAGAAATATTCTGCCTTATATACCCTCAAATAGGTGAGCAGAAATCACAGCAAGATTACCGTGCACCACGTGAATCTAATGTTCCGGACATCATGTAATTCAAAATCAGGCACATGCAAATTGTTACACGCCTCTTACCTTGGAGAAAACCACTTATTCACCCCAGGTAACGCATGTACGACGAAACAAAAAAAATGGTGAAATTAGTTTGTAATTCAATTAGAAAATAAATTAAATTTTCGCCTAATTCTGTGACAGGACGGACGGACGGACGGACGGAAAGACAGACAGACAGACAGACAGACAGACAGATAGATAGATAGATAGATAGATAGATAGATAGATAGATAGATAGATAGATAGATAGATAGATAGATAGATAAGCTACCATAAGACAAACTGAAACACTAAAGAAACCGAGTTATTGCAAACCCAAGCCCTCCCGTTTTCCATACTACTTCAAATATTTTTTCTGGAACACATTAATATGCAGTTAAAATATATTGAAGGAAGTGAGACATATCACTTAATTTGTGTATGATTTATCTTCACACAATAAACATGGTGATTTCCTATATTCTTAAGAGAGTACTTGGCGCATCTTTACTACGAACTTGTAAGTCCAGTTCCTAGTGTCTGTAGCCGCCAAACTGTTAAGGAAGCGTTAAAGTGTTGTGTTTGTTAAGCCACGAACAAATCAGATATTGGCTCACCAAAACGTTTTCCACACTAAATATCTGCTATCGAAATGCATGCACATTACAAAGTCGAAGATTAGTCAAAAGGTAAAATCTGAGTTGATTTACAGTGGTATTCGTATTTCCAAAGATCCAAATGTAGTTGTAAAACAGGTTTCTTTCGAAAGTGTCTGCTAATAATGATGGGGTCAAACAGAACTATTGGGTGGGTCCCAGTGGAAGGGAAATGGTAAACTGTGCTTATCGGTTTTCTCTTTTGTTTTCGAGCTAACTGATTATCAGTATTTCAGCATTAGACCGCTATAAGGTCATTATATTAAATTTTGGAATAGCATTTAGTACATTTGTTTCAATTAGTCTACTTGTCGACAATTATACCAAACTGTTAGATCTTTTGTTTCATTAAAAAAATAGGTGAGTACAGGAAATATTCATGTTACCAAGTCAATTGGAAATATTTTGGCAGATGGGCTAGTTCATTTGAAGTACAACGGTTTGAGAATATAAACTTTGTTTGGGTGAGGGAGCATCTCAGGTTCGTACTACTGGGGGATTTTACTTCTTTCCATGATCAACCTCTACTGCGGTACGCATAATACATTGGTACATATTTAGGACTTACACATCTTTCAGTTTTCAAAAGCAATCTAAGTACACATATAATTTCATTTGACATTATTTATCTTATATTCGGTTCCTATGAATATAGATATGTGGCATAACTGAAGATTTGAATATGATAAGTTTGACTGGTAGGTTAATCCTGTGTATTAATTAAAGTGCTTGATATATTGTAATGTAAAATGAAAGTAAAATGAAAGTACTCATTTTGTCCTTTGAAACAGCCTGGAGCATTTAACATTCGAGGCTCTTACATAGTGAAAGTGAAACTGACCGATGAGATGACTAAAATATAAGTTGATACTTTTTGGACGTCGGTTAAGACATAGTTAATATATGGTTTTAAACTAACGACCCAGGGGATCCAGTTGTATGTATAGAATCTTATGAGGCAATTGAAACACGGAGGTCAATCATTCGGATCACATCTCGAACTGTTGTCCATAGCTGGCATGCTAACTGCCTCGGCTATATCCGAAAAAGGATTGACCGAGAAGTTACGAATGCATAAGACTATTTATTTCTTAGTGACTTCTCGGTCAGTCCTATAGTCAGTCCAATCTTAAAAATGGCTGAGATGGTCTGAATGGATTTGGATGTATTTTGTTGCAGTGATATGTCCGAAAACAGGCTGTTACTGATAATGACGAGGAACAGAATCACGAATTGAGTAACATGATCATTGTGTTCCGAATGACGTTATTTGGAAAATCCCGTGACCTATAATTATAACATATTTCTGGAAATCCCATGTCATTTAACAGAATTGCGGGACTACTGTAAAGGTGTAAATCTATAACATTCTGTCTCGAGAAAACTCATTTTGTTGGAAATGGCGGCTTTAGCAATAATGCAGTCCTTACAGTTAGGTTTCAGGTATGTTAGTTATTGCTAAATATAAATAATTGATTGATACATTGCATAAATATAGTTTTTTTTGTGCAGGCTGAATTCCATGTACTAATTTGAACGCTAATAATAGATAGATACATGGGCATGATATCCCAAATAACCACGCTTTACAATGTATGTTATATTAATAGAACACTCCTACTCAGGAAACTCCATATCCCCGGTCCTGACAGTGACGAAGATATAATAATGTAAACAAAATCCGTCATATATACACCGTTACAAATTATATATATATATATATATATATATATATATATATATATATATATATATATATATATATATATATATATATATATATATTTAAAATGAACTCGAACCGCCCAGTGTCTGATAAGATCAGTTGTTAAAACAAAAGCCCGTGTGTCTATTTACTCAGAACAATACCCAAAAAAGTGCACAAGAAAAAAAAAGATAACATTTCAAGTGACAAGTGACTATACATTTGTGTGTACGGTATTTCGTTAGCCTTTGGGGGGTTTCGGGAAATTCAGAAACCTCCCGTCGCTCACTTCCTCTTTCCGAAACATACCTCAGAGGCTGGACATGAAGAAGCTAAGATAACACCCTCCTCGCTCTAGTTAATACAGTGGCCATATAACTAGAAAGTTTCGTTTAATTGCTTTTTGCGAAATAGGTATTGATTTGTTAAGGAACAGGCAGACGTACAAAGTGTAGGATATTATGATACCCAATGCTTCTTGTATAGAAATTATACGATAATAATAATAATAATAATAATAATAATAATAATAATAATAATAATAATCAGTTGTATAATAATAATAATAATAATAATTAATTTATGATTATTATTATTAGCAGTAGTAGTAGTAGTAGTAGTAGTAGTTATGCCACTGAAGATGGCTGAGATCTGAGGTCATAATTCACTTTGTAATAATAAGGAATGATTACGGCCGTGCAGCGAGCCTAGTCTGCGCACGTTCTCTTCAATTTGAACGTTAGTGCAGTTTACACATACCGGCATCGGCAACATGTCAGAACGTCTGTTCCAATTCCACTCATTTGTAGAGTGCTGCGTGCCAAGTCACAATATTTCTTTCTTGCTACCGGCAAGCTTTCTCACATACCCACATTAGCCGAGCATGAGACTCGAACCCACGCAAACAGAGGTGAGATGGCAGTGATCCGTAACCATGCGCGCTTTAGAGCACTCGCCTCTCGGGGCCTCCATATCAGCTTACAGACACCGGCTTCGGCAACATATCAGAGCTGCTGTGACATTATCACTCAGTTGTAGAGTGCTGCGTGCCAAATCACAATATTCCTTTCTCTGATTTAATTATTTCTTACTTTACAACCTATACACACCAAAAAATTAAAAAATTAAACAAAAAAATATTTAAAAAAATCAACTCGTAGGACCAAATGGGTCCTGCGTGATATGTAAACGTCAGTTTGTCAACACACGATATGTTTTACGTAGCAGCCAGTATGTTTGGTATAGTAAGAACCCAGTAGAACCTCTGTAAGAACCACCAACCCAAGGGAAGCCACTGGCAAACTTTCTCACATACCCACGTTAACCGAACCAAAGACTCGAACTCAGCCGACAGAGGTGAGATATGATTGATTTGTAAAGGCATGCGCCTTAGATCACTCGGCCACACGGTGCCCTCTATTTATCGACAAGTTACAACAATGAACAATGACTACAGACAATATTTTATATTTTCAAATTTAATATATTTACTTTTAAGACGGATATTGAAATAAATACGGCACGGCTGAATGACCTAATCCACAAAGTATGCACTACTCAGGTAAACAAAGATATCAATGTAGTATATGCACATATTTCTGTACAGGTAGCATTGAATAGATACGAAGTGTGTGTGTGTGTGTGTGTGTGTGTGTGTGTGTGTGTGTGTGTGTGTTATTTAGATTTTGAACGTAGCTTTAACAATTTCCAAGTCATATCGATACGATGTCTGTAGTGTGGCAGTTTAAAGTGCTGTATAGCATTTTGGCATTATACCGCAGACAAGTAGTATGATGTCCCACCCGATCAAATTATTCTGACACCAGGTCGACCAGTAACACTAACCTTTAAAAGCTGAGCACCTAGCGGGGCAGCTATTAGTACCATGGTTGTAAGTATTTGGTATGAGTTAATCGGTGGAAATATATTTTTCCGAACAGGCTAAAAACGACAATAAGAGACAGTATTTCTACCCTTCCATGATGTCTCTTAATGGGACACGCTTTAACGAGGTCACCGTTCAATCTTGTCCCTTCATGGGAAACACATCAATAAGGGTTTGTTTCTGGATATTATTTTCTCTTACTGTCGTTTTCATGAGGGGCGGTGGGGATTTCTTATCTTTCATGCTCTACGTAAACACACACCGTGGCGATCCCCTAGTGATGAAATGAAATTCTAGAGGTTGAGAAGGCTGATCATGCCAAACTTCAAATAACCCGAGGTCTGAACAGTCAAGAGATTGACCATTAATAACTTTTGCAGGTTACCCCACCCCCGAGGTGAACCCGGTAGGACAAAATGAAGTCCTCCAGCGGGTTTCAACATGGTCAGCGGAGTGAAATATCAGCTGTTAATTTTAGAGCCATGCGGGTCCAACCAAAGTTTTAAATCTTTTTAATCACCGACATATCATGCCGTCGCGTGAAGGATTCGAAAAGGAACAGGAAGCGTAGCTAGAGTGTTTGGAGCCCGGGGAAAAGATTCAGTTTTACGGAACCCCCCTCTACTCTGAGACCCAAAAATTCCACT
Source organism: Unio delphinus (assembly GCA_029339505.1). Classification (NCBI taxonomy): domain Eukaryota; kingdom Metazoa; phylum Mollusca; class Bivalvia; order Unionida; family Unionidae; genus Unio; species Unio delphinus. The sequence goes on along the minus strand of JAQISU010001241.1, from coordinate 6,811,361 downwards.
TACAACCTATTTCATATCCCATTTTGGCGCCTCCACTAGACTGGCGTCCGTAGACATATGCCCCCCCCCCCACCACTGTCCACCCCTCTAGCTACTCCTCTGAAAGAACAGTTTTCGTTTGGCTACAATGGTCTCCCACGCAATCTGTAATCCGTCGAGCTAGTGTTAATAAACATATTCTTGATGTAATATATAAACATATCAACAGGGTTAATAACAAAACGGGGAGTGTTTTAAACGCGATATTATCTAATTAAGATATAAATGTGATTTATTAGTATATCTTTGTGCATACAGTGATTTATTAGTATATCCGTGGTATATCAGCACATTTGGACTACGTCGGCTCCCAACACCGATTGCTGTCCTACACGTAACAAGCACGTGTCTTACTCGCGCCATTTAAATTGTTTATACCAATGTATGGTAGCATGGACAAGACACATTACCGATTGTATCAAATATCTGTACACTGCTAACCGGCACATGCTATTAATTTCCGCTATATAAACAGCTCATGCCAATACTCGCTGGCATGGATCAGGCCAATTATTCATTTTCTCTCACTGTGCAATGCAGCTTTTAAGTTTATATCAGTCGATATACCTTTAACTGTCGCTAATTAAATAGTTTAGACATATGACAAACTATTGATTTTTTCAAACATGTGTAGCTAATAAAATGAGTTTGTTAAATGAATTGGAACTGAATAGATCACTGGGATTTCCCATGTTGTTTTTGAAATTGTTGTAGAGACGCGTTGCACAAGGTTAATTATGAACCTAGCAGAAATTGATATTATAATAGCAGATACTGCTGAGAAAGGTATATTAGCGTGAGGAAATGCAGACACTTCTCTGATGGAACTGCAACAGTGACGGGTTAAACCCTGTCGAAGTCCTGAGGCATTTTAAATCATGGAGCCCCCTCGCAATTTATCTCCAATAAAATACGCTGTATCAATATTATTTTGATCCGTTGTCAAAGGGTCCCTAAAAGGCGTGGGGACCATAGACCCGTGCCTAATCTTCCTATTTGGTAATCAGGCACTCAATTGCAATTGGTGTAATTGCGTGTTATTTCGATGGCGATTGGCCCCAGTTTACTCATTTGAGATCTAAGATGCTGACATATGCCAGAGAGATGAGACAGAGCGGCGGTAGCTATTGCACGTATCACGGGTTCTTCAGATGCAGGTGATAACGTGGACACCAATTCCAATTGGTGAGAAACATATTCCTAAAAGCGTCATATGAGACGAAATATTTACTGTGTCAACGAAATGTTAGAAATATTTCTTGGCTGATTTGTAACAAAACAAACTGCGGTGGTTATCATGTGCAGCGATTATGGGCAACACCAACCGGTTACGGGAAAATCATCACACAACTGGCTAATCCTGTCGACATAACACGGAACTGTTTACAGATCACCTGTCATTACGGTGAATCATTACGAGAGCTAAAATAGTTAATTAGAGACAATGTTCAGTGTCATTTTAGATGTGTCGATCAACACCTAATTATATGATAGTTGATTCCAGAAAAATAGTTCGCAATTCTCTTCAACGTAGAATATTTGAGCTTCAGTGGAAATCTTTCCCACTTTGGCACTTCCACTTTGTTATCATTCAGCGGATATTCGTCGCTAGAATATTCTTGTTGATTTCTCAGGAGCGGGGAGCCAGTAAAATCTCGTTCTTTATGATTTCGTTGATGCTCAGCAGGCTCTGGAGCAAGAACCACCGTGTAATAACATGTACTCATCGCAGAGACTAAAATGTTATTGCCATTAGGTAAAAAGTTCTTTTTAGAAAATGCTAATTATGATATCAGAATAAAGAGGAATATTTAACATCTTTACGGTATATTTATTTATCCATTCATGCTTTTAAGATCTTGACATTGCTGCTGTTTCAGTTCAGTTGGACTGGAATATGTTTATTCAAATTATGCTCTTCAAATATATAACATTCTTGGAAATTTAGACTGAAACGTACTGAAAAGTTGAGTAAGATTAATTCTTGGATACATACATACATACATACATACATACATACATACATACATACATACATACATACACACATACATATATACCAAATTCACATATTCTAGATGATGTGCTACAAGAATTGTAGCAATTAATAACTACTCCTTTAATTTTGTACGGTTATTGTAGTCTAAACAGTAAACCGCTGTGAGAACCGTATGCAGGGAGATTCATAATTCGATGGAGGTAGGACGATTAACTAGTCAGTCTTTAAAATTATCTTTTACATCTAATAAGACAAAATAATTAATTTTCTTTTAATTTTAGTCTGTTAATTAGGCAATTATAGTATTCTATAGCCGTGCCTGAATACTTGCAAAATAGCTATAAATATCCGCAATTTGCATGTATATAACAAGTAGACATCCAGCGACCATTTTCCTGACAGGATATCGGAAATGACCCGTACACAGCCAATCAAGGTGGGACGGTCTCCATTTTATTGCGTACACCAAATACCAAAGGTGAAAGCACAGACAGACAAAAACATAAGCATATAATATAAATCTGAAACATTACCTTCGATCTGTTAAATAAATTGTACCGCAATTTCCCGCTCTAGTGAGTTTCATTCATTCAAGTGAAAACAGACTTCATTCCTCACCTTATGCAATAGTATATATAATTTACTGGAAATATCATTCTCTATGATTGTTTCCACTCTATCAAACAGCTTCGTCCAGTCCCTTCTTCCTCCCAGGTCACGCATTGATGTAGGTTGGTGGGATGGGGTGAGAAAGTGAAATGATATAAAGTCCCAATTATATTCTTAATGGGAACGTTTTAGACAACGTTTAAAATGAAAATGAAAATGAAAAACAGAAAGTAGTATTCAAATTTACCAATGATACCGGGATTGTGTTACGTAGAATTAACGATCTATTTCTGAACGTTTTACTTCCTGGTAAACAAACGAAAGTTTGTACACGTCACCTATATCACTGGCAAACCTAATGTCAAGAAGATGGCCGCTTAGAATGTCTCCTGTCCATGTCCCGTAAATTTAGGTAAGCTGTTGACTATGTTGTTCTAATTACTGTCGTCGTCATTGTGTCATCAAGTTTGTCATCATAATTGTTTTCAATATTTTCATTCGGATACCATTTAATACAATGATATAACTTTACATGCATGATGCAGGAAGTAAATATAGCCAAATTTTCATTATATTTTTGATAATGCTTTAAGATGCGTACAGTCAGATACATAGCTGTGTGAATTCCTATCTTGTTCAGTGACATAAGTCAACTTCTTTTTATCCACTTGTTTAGTATCGTTGTTTATCGATACTCTCCTGTTCTAGAAATGTTATATGATGTAATTTATCCACAATGCACTGTGCCTTCAGCCATATTGTTTTCGGACAATAGATGATGTAGTGTTCAGTAGACCATATTGTTTTCTATTTAGAGTCAGGTGGGGTGGTTGTCGTTCTTTATGATATTTTAAGTGATAACATTTTGTAACGTTCACAGAGGGACTTTAAATCATAACTGATAATCATTAGTTCATGCTTTAGTGACTCTATATACGCTAATATATACCAAATTGATCGAGTCACCGTCATTCCATTTCCGAACCGCAACATAGATTTTGACATGCGTTGTCAATGGGTTAGGAAATGAGAAAGTTAAATCTTCAAACTTTGAAAAGCACACACAGTTTCATCTCCACGGCATTCTGTTGTCCAGAATGGACTCAGCTAGTTGCATCCCAATCTTATACCTGCGACTTTCAGACCCATTCAGGTGAATGTTATATATGATTACATGTATGTCAGACTACTGCGTATATCGTTTCATGAGAGACGTGTAATAAATAAACTTTTCAATATTGAAAATCTGACATAAAATATGGCATTATCATGCTTACCTGTGATACAATTATTATGCTATGTGTGTATGTGGATACTATTTTGAATCATTTGTTATCCTATGGTTAATTTAAATATGTTCAAATATACACATGTCCAGTCCAAATTACTCCACCTACTTTGTGTAACCGTCTGGTGCTGCTACGTCTCAATCTGTCCATCCAGTTTATTGTTCTACCAGAAGATCATGATGGATTTCACAAAGATGTTTGAAGTTATCTTCCTGATAGAATAACCCCGTGCAGTCGGGTTATTACATAATATGATTCCTTTGATGTGTGTATATTTTCCTTGTGTGTACTTCAGACTAAGATTCAATATACAAATCATGACTTCTTTGTGTACCACGTACTCTCCTTCTTCTCTTATACTATTTCTACCAATATAGAATTTTATATCTTTACATATTCAGCTTTATTTTAACAAGAGAACGCTTACCGTCTTATGAAAAAGACAGACATACATATCATTGCTGGGAAGCAGCAGACATTAGACACATCGTGTAACAACGGTACGGATTGACTTGGGTTAAAGCTCAGGTCGCTTTCATGACTGTTGACTTTCCAAGACGACAGGATACCATTCAGTATAGCATCAGTTGAGTGTGGTGTCTTGATCTTGAATATCATATTCACAACGTATCAGATTCAAATCAGAGATCAACCTTAAAGCGCATCAATCGTACAAGCAACTCATAGCTTTTACCTCAAAAAGTGCAATATTGTATGCAGTGGTGTTTTGGATGTCCCTTTTCTGACAAGAACATTGTGTTTTAAGCTAGATTGTTAAGCACTTAAAACCATATTGTAGTGGTGGCAGATAGGGGCTTTAAATATCAGGGATATTCCCGATTAAATTAAGGTTGTAAGAATGGAATGTGCAAGCAATATACGCTCTGATGCTTACTTGCATTGTGATCGAATCATTTTAATTTTCAATAGTGTTGTGACCTCTGCATTGTAACCATCATTTCAGCTGAAGCACAGATCGATTTCAATTCTTTAAAACTTTAAGGTACCTTGGCACATAATGTGTCAGTGACACGTACTGCTACTCTCCTGTTGTATAACATTTATGTCCGAAGCTGGGGGTAAATCAAATTTCTATATATGATGCAAGTGATCCATGGCGACGCACGAGGACAATTGCTAAACAACGCTATTGGTGTGACAACTTTGAATCTAAAGTATCTTTCTGGATACCAGTTACCAAACGACAACTTACGCTTTATTTATTGACAACATTAATATCCATCTCTGATTGCTTGTTTAGTAAAAGGTGTAAATAAACCAAGCAAGTCTTGTTTGTTGAATATATGTCCGTTGATTCAAAAAATTCATTTAGCCTATCACTTGGTGAGACTATATCAATGTACAGCCATGTTTTGAGTGCCTGCACTACTACTTACCGGAAAAATGAAAAATGTTATTACTTCATTCTTTAATTATATAAATTATTGCATACATATTTGTTTAAAGAAGAAGAATTTGTAAGTATCCTTTCTATGTCCATACAATACAAACATGATTCCAGTGCGCATGAAAATGAACTTTCAATACACAATACGAAGCGGGAGTAAAGGCAATGTTGATATTTAGGGCAATTAGTATTAGTTAATCGGTTAGAGTCAATTCGGCCTGAACAATATTTGCCTGCGTGCATTGTTGATGATAATCATATGTAGTCTGTGATTCTGATGATAACATTCATTTGTGGTTGACAGCCTGTTTAGGAAAATAATAGGAATCGAATTTATGTTAGTTAAAAATGTACTTTTACCAGATATTTATGCATTTGCATTTCTTTCAAAATTCTGGTTTTATAGCGTACAGTGCTTTTAAATAAATAGCCAAACATTTTTTAAATGTTCATAGAAAGATTTTTGTTTTACTATGAAACCAGTATTAATAATCATTGTACAACATATGGTCGAGAAAATAAAAAGCAATATTTACAAAGCAATACTTTTATGAAGGGCAAATATGTAATCTATACAACGCGTTGTATCATTGTGTGAATTGCTACATGCAATTTCAGAACATTTACGAATCAGCATTTAACAATACAGAAAATGCGTTTCTTGACCTTCTCTTTATCAATGTCTAAATATTTTCTTCTAAAATCTTCTTTGAATATTGTACATTTAGCACACTTTACATAAACTTCTAGATATATACAGTTTACTTCAGAGTGTTTTCCAGAAGACGCAACAGTATATGACATTTAATTTGGTCACTTTAAGGAACTTCATATCTCCGGTTTTATGCAAAACATTTCGTAACTGGTTCTGTTTCTTACTGGTTAACCTTGGCAAAGTTTGATTTCATTGGTCATGCCTCAAGCGATTCGTTAGGCTTGCTATTTGGGGAATCTATCCATGGCAACTAAAATATATCCGTTGCAGAGTTTTAGCACTAGACCTTAAACACGAAACTCCGCTTTCTTAAATGTGTCAACCATTGGTTCATGGGCCACAATTTGGGGCAGGGTAGAAGAAATGTTGGTCGAGTAATATTATAACTTATAGCTCACGTCATAAGATGAGCAACATACACGATTGTGATGTCATGCTAACTGGCCTTAACGTTATGTACATAATCATTACAAATGCAAAGATCTGTCTCTTTTAAAAATCGAATTACTGCATTCACAGACAGGTTATCACTTTATTAGTAATTTGATTTATACAGGTACTTTGCCAGTCGGGAATATTTTCCGAAGTACATATGACCCTTCTGGCGCAGTTATAAAGCAACTTTCATGAAAATTGTGAAAGTGACATAACAAATTCCCACTGACAGACAGAACATTTTTCGAAACTAACGCCGTTTACCGCAAGAGATATGCACTGCTTGAGCTGTATTTTGTTCGATGTTGTAATTAGAAATTGCCATTCAGTTATTCCAATATTTAAAAGATTTTTAAACAAATAGTCTCTAAATGTATCAAAGTTATAATTGAATGTGAAATGAGAAGCATTATTGTGTGGTGATTTTCAATCAAATTCAAAATTACTGTTTGTATTGTACCTATTCCTATATATAATAAGACAAAGAAAACATATTTGGAAATATCTCTGATTCTGAGCTTTGTTCTAGATATGAATGGTGCCTGTTTGTACAAAAGGGCATAGGGTTCACAACGTATATTCTAAAACAGCACGAATGAAACTTACCTTAAAACCTGTATAGAATAGACGTTTGCCTAATTTTTGAATATTTTGTAATAATTTGTGTCCACTATTCTTAATAGCAGCGATAGCAAACTAAAGACACAATTAAGAATAGAATTAACCTTCATCCAGTGTCACATTATCGATAATGAATCGACTTATATTCTATTTTATTTCAGTGTTTTTACTCTTCATATCGTTGCGCCTTGCTTATAAGATCTAAAATTATGCATTTTAAAGTTTTGAAACTTCCAATTCTTTACTTTTATAAGCAATCCAACATTTAACCCATATTTTCCATAGTTCAAAACATTTAAGAATAATTTCGTCTCCATGACAATTTGAATATTTGATTATGCTTGGTTGGTTATGATATTTTCAGAAAACATACATTTTCTTAATACAAATCGAAAGTACGTTCTTCTGTTTTGACACTAATGAAACGCCATGGTGGTGTTGAATGAGCAATCAAGTCGGTTATAAAAACAGGTAGTAGGGAATAGTTACATAAACTGACCGAAGTCAAAATTCTTAATTTAAGTCAAAAACTATACTTTGCAGCTATTATTGCTTTATTAATAAAGACATTAATATTTCTTAATTATGTATTTTTGGCTTGTGTACTTCCAGAATTTGATGTGAGACATGGAACACCTCCATAGGTGCTAAAGAGCATCTAGACAGTGAAATCGGCTGACAAGGAGAGCTACGTACCTATAAGAGTAGAAACAGTGGGTTCAAGGCAAGTATAATGCCTCAAAACTGGCCTGGCTGCTAACGATTTGGAATTGCATAACACTGTATATTACACAATGTTTTAAACAATTATAGCATGGTGAAAAGGTTTGCGTTTGCAATGTGATCATCGTTGCGTGAAAATTGAATGCATGAATATGGCATTTGGATGCATAACTTTATATATATATATATATATATATATATATATATATATATATATATATATATATATATATATATATATCAGAATTGTTTATACATCGGTCACTTGCACCCTTATTGTATGCATATATTTTGTCAATTTTAATGACAATTTATCGTTGAAGTTATTGGCGCATTATTATGTACTCTACGCCGGATCCCACCCAGCAGTATAATCAATGTTAAAGCAAATTCTAATAACATACTTATTAAAGTTTGATCTCTCCCCAATAACAGCACTCTCGTGATTGGCCCTAATTGCCATCTACTTCTGCTAATAACACATTGAGAACAATAAAGAAAAGCTATGACCTTTTGTTTGTATAAGACTACAATTGCTTGTTAATCAGATTCTTTTTATAACCGTGATTTAAGGTTGTGCCGAAACACCGGATTTACACCTTATGCAACCTATTCCTACATGAAATTGGCTCCAGAAAACAATTTTTTAAACCATTTACAACCAAAATCTTTTCTCACATCTTCTCACAGTCTCTAAATTCTATATATCTTTGTGGTATTCGTACGACATGGTAAAGAAATTTGGGAAGTATCCTGACACTATGATGGTAAAAACATCAAGAAGCATCTGATGATGCACACAGGTCTACATCTTTGAACATATGTAGACTGTGGTAACTCACGATATACAAGAGGCAATGGTTTTTGTCAAATTATAGTTACTGTTAGAACAGAGTAATATCAAATTTGTTTACAATATCATTTGTTATACATTATACTTGGAAGACATTATTTTGAGCAAATGTTTAACGTAGTCGGGAATACTTTCCTAAATTGTCTCTGTTAAATTGCTATTTAACTATGATGTGACGTATTTAGAGATTGTTGTTTAATGGTTAAAAGAATGTAAGAGTCAAATAGAGTGGTAGTCATTTAAATAGTCAAATAGAGTGGTAGTCATTTAAATAGTCGAATACAGGGATAGTCATTTAAATAGTCAAATACAGTGGTAATCATTTAAAAAGTCAAATACAGGGGTAGTCATTTAAATAGTCAACTAGAGTGGTAGTCATTTAATAGTCAAATACAGTGGTACTGATTTAAATAGTCAAAAAGAGTGGTAGTCATTTAAAGAGTCAAATACAGTGGCAGTGATTCAAAGAGTCAAATAGAGGGGTAGTCATTTAAATTGTCAAATAGAGTGGTAGTCATTTAAAGAGTCAAATAGAGTGGTAGTCATTTAAAAAGTCAAAAAGAGGGGAAATAATTTAAATAATCAAATAGAGTGGTAGTCATTTAAATAGTCGAATACAGGGGTACTCATTTAAATCGTCAAATACAGTGGTAGTCATTTAAATAGTCAAATAGAGGGGTAGTCATTTAAATAGTCAACTAGAGTGGTAGTCATTTAAATAGTCAAATACAGTGGTAGTCATTTAAATAGTCAAATAGAGGGGTAGTCATTTAAATGGTCAAATAGAGTGGTAGTCATTATAATAGTCAAATACAGTTGTAGTCATTTAAATAGTCAAATAGAGGGATACCCATTTAAATAGTCGAATACAGGGGTACTCATTTAAATAGTCAAATAGAGTAGTAGTCATTTAAGTAGTCAAATCGAGGGGTAGTCATATAAATAATGAATTAGAGGGGTAGTCATTTAAAGAGTCAAATACAGTGGTAGTCATTTAAATAGTCAAATAGAGTGGTAGTCATTTAAAGAGTCAAATACAGTGGCAGTGATTCAAAGAGTCAAATAGAGGGGTAGCCATTTAAATAGTCAAATACAGTGGTAGTCATTTAAATAGTCAAATAGAGGGGTAGTCATTTAAATAGTCAAATAGAGGGGTAGTCATTTAAATAGTCAAATATAGTGGTAGTCATTTAAATAGTCAAATACAGTGGTAGTCATTTAAATAGTCAAATACAGTGGTAGTCATTTAAATAGTCAAATAGAGTGGTAGTCATTTTAATAGTCGAATACAGGGGTAGTCATTGAATTAGTCAAATACAGTGGTAGTCATTTAAATAGTGAAATAGAGTGGTAGTCATTTAAATAGTCGAATAAAGGGGTAGTCATTGAATTAGTCAAATACAGTGGTAGTCATTTAAATAGTCAAATAAAGGGGTTGTCATTTAAATAGTCAAATAGAGTGGTAGTCATGTAAATAGTTAAATACAGTGGTTGTCATTTATATAGTCAAATAGAGGGATAGTCATTTAAAGAGTCAAATATAGTGGCAGTGATTCAAAAAGTCAAATAGAGGGGTAGTCATTTAAATAGTCAAAAAGAGTGGCAGTCATTTAAAGAGTCAAATAGAGTGGTAGTCATTTAAATAGTCAAATAGAGGGATAGTCATTTAAAGAGTCAAATATAGTGGCAGTGATTCAAAGAGTCAAATAGAGGGGTAGTGATTTAAATAGTCAAATACAGTGGTAGTCCTCTAAAGAGTCAAATAGAGGGGTAGTCATTTAAGTAGTCGAATGCAGGGGTAGTCATTTAAATAGTCAAATAGAGTGGTAGTCATTTAAACAGTCGAATAAAGGGGTAGTCATTTAAGTAGTCAAATAGGCGGGTAGTCATTTAAATAGTCAAACAGATGGGTAGTCATTTAAATAGTCAAATATCGTTGTAGTCATTTAAATAGTCAAATACAGTGGTAGTCGTTTAAAGAGTCAAATAGAGGGGTAGTCATTTAAATAGTCGAATACAGGGGTGCTCATTTAAATAGTCAAATAGAGTGGTAGTCATTTAAACAGTCGAATACAGGGGTAGTCATTTAAATAGTCAAATACAGTGATAGTCATTGAAAGAGTCAAATACAGTGGAAGTCATTAAATAGTCAAATATAGTGGCAGTGATTCAAAGAGTCAAATAGAGGGCTGGTCATTTAAATAGTCAAATATAGTGGCAGTGATTTAAATAGTCAAATACAGGGGTAGTCATTGAAATAGTCAAATATAGTAGTAGTCATTTAAATAGTCAAATACAGGGGTAGTCATTAAATAGTCAAATATAGTGGCACTGATTCAAAGAGTCAAATATAGTGGTAGTCTATTAAAAAGTCAAATACAGTGGTATTCATTGAAAGAGTCAAATACAGTGGTAGACATTAAATAGTCAAATATAGTGGCAGTGATTCAAAGAGTCAAATAGAGGGGTAGTCATTTAAATAGTCAAATGGTGTGGTAGTAATTTAAATAGTCAAATAGAGTAGTAGTCATTTAAATAGTCAAATTGAGGGGTAGTCATTTAAAGAGTCAAATACAGTGGCAGTGATTCAAAGAGTCAAATAGAGGGGTCGTCATTTGAATATTCAAATAGAGTGGTAGTCATTTAAAGAGTCAAATAGAGTGGTAGTCATTTAAATAGTCGAATACAGGGGTAGTCATTTAAATAGTCAAATAGAGTGGTAGTCATTTAAATAGTCGATTAAAGGGGTAGTCATTTAATTAGTCAAATACAGCGGTAGTCATTTAAATAGTCAAATAAAGGGGTAGTCATTTATATAGTCAAATATAGTGGTAGTCATTTAAATAGTAAAATATAGTGGTAGTCATTTAAATAGTCAAATAGAGGGGTAGTCATTTAAAGCGACAAATACAGTGGCAGTGATTCAAAGAGTCAAATACAGTGTTAGTCATTTAAATAGTCAAATAGAGTGGTAGTCATTTAAAGAGTCAACGAGAGTGGTAGTCATTTAAATAGTCAAATATAGGGGTAGTCATTTAAATAGTCAAATAGAGGGGTAGTCATTTAAAGAGTCAAATACAGTGGCAGTGATTCAAAGAGTCAAATAGAGGGGTAGTCATTTAAATTGTCGAATACAGGGGTAGTCATTTAAATTGTCAAATAGAGTGGTAGTCATTTAAACAGTCGAATACAGGGGTAGTCATTTAAGTAGTCAAATAGGCGGGTAGTCATTTAAATAGTCAAATAGATGGGTAGTCATTTAAATAGTCAAATAAAGTGGTAGTCATTTAAATAGTCAAATACAGTGATAGTCATTTAAATAGTCGATAGAGTGGAAGTCATTTAAACAGTCGAATACAGGGTTAGTCATTTAAATAGTCAAATACAGTGGTAGTCATTTAAATAGTCAAATAGAGGGGTAGTCATTTAAATAGTCAAATATTGTGGTAGTCATTTAAATAGTCAAATAGAGGGGTTGTCATTTAAAGAGTCAAATAAAGTGGTAGTCATTTAAATAGTCAAATAGAGGGGTAGTCATTTAAATAGTCAAATAGAGTAGTAGTCATTTAAATAGTCAAAAAGAGGGGTAGTCATTTAAAGTGTCAAATACAGTGGCAGTGATTCAAAGAGTCAAATAGAAGGGTAGTCATTTGAATAGTCAAATAGAGTGGTAGTCATTTAAAGAGTCAATTAGAGTGGTAGTCATTCAAATAGTCAAATAGAGGGGTAGTCATTTAAATAGTCAAATAGAGGGGTAGTCATTTAAATAATCGAATACATGGGTACTCATTTAAATAGTCAAATAGCGTGGTAGTCATTTAAATAGTCAAATAGAGGGGTCTTCATTTAAATAGTGAAATAGAGGGGTAGTCATTTAAATAGTCAAATGCAGTGGTAATCATTTAAATAGTCAAATAGAGGGGTAGTCATTTAAAGAGTCAAATAGAGGGGTAGTCGTTTAAAGAGTCAAATACAGTGCTAGTCATTTAGATAGTCAAATACAGTTGTAGTCCAGGCAACAGAGCTGCCATCCATATGTTTATTTCATAACAAGCTGAATTGGCTAAAACGACCTGGATGGCACTTGTTTGTATTCCAATCAAATTGCTAACTGATCAATATTTTCACTATGGTCACAGAGGTGCAGTGCTTGCATTTGTACTGAGAGCCTTCCTCTTTGTAAAAATGACCTTCGGGGACACGACAAATACATTGTGAAGCTGGAGGTGGGAAGTATACATTCCTTTTGCAATGAGGATACATGGACTTTTAAGAGAAACAAATGATATGCTTATCTTTGATTCATTACATATATTCCCAAAATATGGATAATTTAAACCTATTTGGCTTATAAACGTTTATATTAGGCAATTTGATGCGCTTCAAATTAATTTAACCTCATGCATTTTTGATATGCATGAAAATAAGACTACATTCCATCTATTACACAAGGTATTATAAGAAGGTCATTGTGCCATAGATATAAAACTATGGTAGAAGATATTACTAAAATAAATAATCTATTATAGGAATCAAGGCTCCAAATTTAGACGTCTCGGAAACCGATGAAAGCCAATAAATATCAACATCAATCTGTAAAGGCCTAAATAGTCTGAAGATGCAGCAATCTGGGTAAGGTAACAGTTCTAACACATAACTACATGTGTCAACATGGCCATCATTAAGAATGTTATTATATTGCTTTTTATCAGCTTATGATATTCTTTGTATATTGTTACGTATGGGTGATATAAGTTATTTATATTCATTTTATTGTTTGTTTGTTAGATTTAAATTTGGCATTTAAGTTTGAAGATTAGTTGATTGAAAGGGGGGGGGGGGTGACTTGTACTTTTACGAAGTAAAAATCCAGGTGTTGACCTCATTTCTGACATGGTTTTAGAGTTGTGAAACAAGCTTTTAAAATGATGGTTGGTTCCAAGGACAAAATGGATAAAGCGTAAACATCTTTCTTTTTTAGTTGGGTCATACGCTGGTTACGTGATTTCTTGAACGCAAATTTGTTCTGATAGTTTCTAGAAGGTCGTGACCCCTTTCTTGTTTACGTCAAAACAGGTATATAAGTGATGTTTTGGAGCGAGCTATTCAGTAGAAGAATTGGGCTTTTAGAATATTATGTTGTGTCTACTTTTTGAGTTTTTTTTTTAATTACCGTGTACTGGAAATTGTGTCAATTCGTTTGGAGCAAGAGGAATTATTTTGTTAGTTATCTAGAAAAGAATATGTGCTCATAGATTGTCATTAACAAGAACTGATTTCATCAAGTGACATCGTCTTCCATATTGGATACATCGTTGGAATTCGAACTTAGAATTATTTGGACATTTTATTATCAGGACTTTTGCAATTTATCTAGTGGATAATATTTGGATTGTTTTAGATTATTTTTGGAACTGATTCTTAAAACCGTAAGTTTATTTTTCTTTTCTAAAAAATATTTGTGCTCAATAAATTGTTTAGTAAGTTTTAAAAACTTTTCTTTCACTCTTTCTATGTTACTGTTTATTCGAGCCTAATCACGTAACAATATAAACACATATGTATGTGTTTATGTATGTCCCCTAAACTGGTAATGTAATAATGTTACAGTCGTATGGTACAGGATAGAACATAATGAGTTGCTTTATATTATTAACTTATTATCTAAGTTCTCCGTTTCCCTTTTTTGCTGATTTATTAATTTTTGCACAATATTTGTTAGTATTTGACTTGGGAGAAATTTATACTAATATCAGGTCATTATCTCAGTCGTGTGTGGGAATGTTATGAGCGAGGAAATGCTAATCACATCATTTTGAGGGACTGTGTGCGGAAATACTTATCCCATTTTCGGATGGACTTGCGTGTAACAAAATGCATGTTTAAGCGTTAGAGCCCAGCCATAAATAAATAATATAGTTTGATAGGCTTCCTTGGTTTAATCCTAGCGATTCTTTTGGAATCAAAATAATGCGTTTTCCGCAAAATTCTTAAACGAGTCGTTCTTACAAAGAGTAATCAATCTTTCTCAGTAATTATAAATTAAGCAATAATAGGAGATTTTATGTTGTCTATGGCAAAATAATGTATATTTTGCATCATCGATTTAGAGATTAATAATCAATAAGCCAACTTAAGCTAACCGTATCTTAACATGTCTGTCCCCTACTTTTAGGAAATGTCTTTTCGTTTACATAATTGATTTCTAATGAAGAATGCGTAATAAACACTGTATGATACAGAAACAATCGCTATAAAAAGACACAAAAGTTCATCATGGTAATATTAATATATATATATATATATATAACATTTCCAATGTCACTGAAGGAAAAGTAATCGGTGGCATGATTGCAATATGTTTTGAAGCATTCATGTATCAGCCAGGTAAAATATACATTCAGTAATCTATTTATGGAAATCTAAGTTCTGAAACACTCTTCAAGAGTCGAATAAGAACGTGTAAAATCTTTGTGAAAATTCATTTTATTGGAGTCATTTAGATTACAACGAAAGCGATTGTAGTAATTAGAGTCAGATGATGTTTTGTTAAATATAAATCAAATGTTTAAAAATGAAGAAAAAATATAACCCTTAAGTAGACTGATTTGCATATAATAATAATAATAATAAAAATAATAATAATAATAATAATTTAAATGATTCGTCACCATGCATTGCACATCATATATACTTATACTAGCTGCCCACTTATCCAACATAAGTGACTCAGTATTATTAACGAAAACCAGCCCAAATGTGATGCGTCTTTCTGCTGAGATTGTGGATTTGTTTAAACATTGGTTTGACGCATCCTCGCCAGTGTATTTGTTGGTACATTTAACATTTCACAACAGACTAAGGACCTCGGGGACAAGAGCCAGAACATCTCGCAGCTTTTAACTACAAGCAAATATTACTTAGAAAGTTTCGTGCAATACCTGCAGCTATTTATTAAATTATTTGTTAAAGGAAAATACAATTGAACAAATATTTCTGAAACGTTTTTGAAATGCACTTTGATAATAATAATAATAATAATAATAATAATAATAATAATAATAATGCCGTCATGTAGGAAGATGACTAATAAACCGTACACTTTGGTCTTATTGATGAGTTACTGCCAGAAGCGTAGCTAGAATGTTTGGAGCCCTTAGACAAGATTCATTTGTACGCCCCCCCCCCCCCCCAGTCAACTCTGAAAACCCATTATTTCCATCAATAAATTCACCATCACCCAATACAACTTATTTCAAAGCCCAATTTGCGACCCCCCCTCCCCCCGCGCACTAGTCTAGCGCCTGGGGAGATCTGTCCCCCTCCCCTCCCCAGCAACGCTTCTGGTTTCTGCGGGTTTGAATCAAATAGTTCCCGTCTTTGAGTCTTCTACATCATGCACAGCTCCTTTATTCGTCTGTTATTAATTATTACGTTTCTCTAACGATGTAAACATTTCATGCAAAACTAAATTTCATTAAGTATACAGGTCACAGAAAAGGTTGTGGCGGATGCGTGCTAAATTGAAAGTGGTCTTACATGCGAAACTTGTTTCTTTTGTCATTTTATGCGACGGTTTGCAGGATATAATATAAACGATTTTCCTAAAAACAAAGAAAAGATGCACACCGTTAAAATGTGCAATTATGTTCTCATTGTTCAGAGTTTCATTATTATCTTGTGAAATGTTCCACGCACATTTTTGTATCAGTTTTTTTCTTCAAATACTAGCATCAGGTTTGCCAAGTTTGCATTTCTCCATAAAAGTAAGATTAAATGCAATGTATTAAGATGTTATTCAAGACAGTACCCAAGAGAGAGAGAGAGAGAGAGACAGAGAGAGAGAGAGAGAGAGAGAGAGAGAGAGACAGAGAGAGAGAGAGAGAGAGACAGACAGAAAGATATAAAATTCGATATTACCGTTTGAATTTCTTAATTTATAATCTGTACTATTACTCAATTTTTAATATTTATAAGAATAAGCAAGCTATTCAGTGCTTTTTTATTACGGAAGCATTCATATTGTTCGATAAGATTGGTATCCTCTAATATTGTCTCACCAATATTTAACCATAAGTATGTTTGCATTCTTCTGCAGATCATTCCAAAATAAAATCGACGAAGAGTCACGGGAACTTAATAATCTGCTACTATATGCAAAAGGTGGTCAGTGGGATAATGTCTGGTCAATAATTGGAACTCCAGAACATCCCAAAAGGGCATACCTGATTAATTCTATACCAGAGAATCGTCGATGGGGAGTTTTGCACCAGGCTGTCTATTGGAGAGATCCGAATATTGTACAGAAACTTCTCAAATTTTGTGCTTGTGATTCTAGCTTGAAGACAAAAGAGTGTACGTCGGAAGTAGGTCCCACAAGTGGCATGACCGCGATTGAGCTTGCTAGTGCATATGGATATATGGAGGTCAAGAAGGTACTAACAAACCACATTTGCAGCTTTGAAACAGAGGCTGAAGAGATTGATACTTTCTATCCCTGGCACGCAGACATGGAACTGAAGGGATTTGGCCTGATAAATATTACTCTTGCAGCGTACAAGAACACATTTCATCCCAAGAATATTAACCCAAGAAAACCGATTGTAACGGTACTAGGAGATATTTTTAATGATCTGAACACTTCTCAGAATAGATGGAAAGACGTGCGGGACAAAATATGTGACTCCCTTTACGTGGTCAGTGACGTATCGGCCAAGCAGCTCAAAGAATGTGCGTCCAGACAGCAATTTTACAGGACAATCGTCAACGTTTACACTGATGAATCAACGCTTCTCTATACAATTATGAACACAGCTCTTCGAAGGCAAAACGTGTCTGACTACAAGCCTTCAGCCATTGATCTTGCGATGGGTCCGTACGTTGTTATGTACCAGACACTTCTCCTTTTCTGGGCAGAGTTGAAGCGCGAAAATGCCACGACTTACAGAAGAATGTTGCTGACTAAAAAAGATGTGGATCAATATCAGATAGGGGTCAGATTTACATGGCTATCCTTCGTTTCATCCTCTGTGGAGCTTGAAAAAGCCTTGCCTTTCCCGACAGTAAGTAAGGTCAAAGGTGGATGTATCGTAATCTTTACCATTGACAACACAATTAATTCAACACATACCCCAAGAAATATTGAAACGTATGCTCAATATATGGAAAGAGAAAGAGTGTATCCCACCGGTTCAAAATTTGTGGTAACAGGCAGGCAACAGCGAAATGGGGAGATGTACGTGAATTTAAAACTTCTTGGGAGCTAGTTGGTTATATTACAACATGGTTAGAAAACCAAACAATCCGAACACTGGCCTGGTACCTACTCATTGACCTAAGCAACATTACAACAGTCTGAAACTTAAAATTGGGATCTGAGAATCGATGCTATATAGTGAATGTAAAACGTATGCTATTGTAAATATTAACTTAACTTAACTTGCTATTGTAAATATTAACTTAATTTAACTGGAGGTTTCAATTATGGAAAAAAATAGTTTCCTATGTTTAATGATAAATTCACAAAATTAGTTATATTTATTTGGAAACATTACATATATATTTCTGTTATAAGGACTAATAAAAGTGAGGAAGGAAGTAATATTTAGTTTATTCAACCTCCTGCACAATTAGTTTTCAGACAATCATTCAGACTGTGTTGATGATATTATCGTGTGTACTTTGCCAGCTATATTTGTGAAAAACGAGAACCTATGATTAAGATGGGTTTTAAGTCGTATATATATATTTTTTCTTTCATTCACAATGTGTTGTCATTTCGTTTATAGTAGAGTATACTCTACCCATATTGACCTTACATAACATTATGTGTTATTACGATGAACTTAATATGAATTCATCCAGTTAGCACACACACACACACACACACACACACTTAGCAATTTTAACCAATTCGCAATAGCGCTACAAACTAGAAATTCTTATATTGATATGATTATACTTCAGTGTCATCTAATCATGTCACAATTATTATGTTTTTTTGACAAACTCATTATTGATCTCCGTCTATATGTTGGCATATTGGTTGTATTCAACAGTGAACAATTTGATTTCCACATGATTTATTTGTCGGTTCAAGGTACATGTATAACAAAGTATTTTGTCTTAAACAGGTGGTTTGACCATGAAGTGAGAGGGATTTGTTTGTAGCATACTATTCTACGTTCCAATGTTATGATAAACTATCGATTTCTATATCGTGTGAAGA
Organism: Unio delphinus; assembly: GCA_029339505.1. NCBI lineage: Eukaryota > Metazoa > Mollusca > Bivalvia > Unionida > Unionidae > Unio > Unio delphinus. The sequence goes on along the minus strand of JAQISU010001241.1, from coordinate 6,792,442 downwards.
ACCTAATACGTGAAAAAATGCTACAGTATTTACTTGAACCTAAGTAGGATTCAAACATTGGTCTTCCATAAGAAGAGTTTGCTGACTATTCTAAATTACATTTTGTTTTTGCTATAACAAATTGCGGCATAAAGTTTCTGAATTATAGATATCGCGTTAGTTTGTCATGCAATATTGCTTAAAAAAAAGAGATGGATATATTTGTGACTTAGCTGTTTTGTGCATGCAATGTTCTTGAAAATAACCGACATGTAAACCCCATCCACTGTCAATTCAACATAATGAGAGATTGAAATACTGATGGTCGGCTAGAATTCAGAGCTAGCCACCTAAAGCAGCAAAAATGTTGTGTTGAAGGAGACCAGAATATGCATCACTGCAGAAAGCTATAATTAATCCATGTCTTCAAAATTATTTCACAGCTCCCATTTATACTGTGAACATCGCCATGTGCCAAAATGACCCCTGCAAATTTAAATGGATATGTTATTTGGAGTTTGGGGTGCATACCCATCTATTTATATGATAGTCCAATACCTTTTTCAGGACAAATGAATGATATGTTTACGTTTTGATTTATTATATCTTTTCTAAAATTATGGACCGTTTGGACTGGTGTACGTTTTTATAAACAGTTATATTAGGCAGGTTGATTATGTATCCCATTTGTCTATCCTCGCAAATTTGATGACATCCATTAAAGTAATTCCAACCCCAGAATTATGCAAAATAATATAAGAATGGCATTATGCCATAGAGCACCAGTGTGGTGGAAGATATTACCAAACACTGATCATTTATTATAGGAAGGAAAGTGTGTAAGAATTTCCAAAAGTATAAAATTCTAAGTTTATAAGATGTTATGGCTTCTTTTACCATATGCATATTTGACTTATAGTAAAAGGAAAGATTTATTGTATAATTCTTTCATTTCCTTTATTATGCGAAGCGTTGTGAATATTTAATTTAGCTGTTTGTCTGTTAATTTTAATTTGTATTTCATTATGTGCTTTTGTAATGTAACAATGTTTGCTGGACTTGACCTTCTCCGATATTGAGTTCAATTCTGCTTCACCTGATTGATAATTGTATTTTTAATTTCCTTTATATAAACAATCAATAATACCTTCAGTATTCTCTATGTGTATGAGCCTATTAATAAAAATAGTATTTGAGTAAACAAGAAGAAGTAAATATGTTGATTAGGGTCAGGGTTATGGAAATTCCTAAGTCAATTTATTGACTATGAACTTGTAAATAAACAAGGCTGATTAGATCATTAGAGAAGGTTATTTTCCATTAGGTAATGGTTGTTTTAGAAAATTCTAATTGTGACAGAGGACAAGCAGAGAACTATATTATCTTTTGACTGTGAGGGTTTTATCAGTCCTGCTTTAACATCTAGTACTTTAAGTTGCATTATGTTGTGACCAGTTTGGACTGAATTTTGTTTGTTAAAATTATTTAATTTTAGTGGTTATTTTCTCTGGTAATACACAAGTGCTCTGACAAAATTCTTGGATAAAGAAATTCGTTGACATTTATACTGATTTCAAACCTAGAATAATAGTTTTGTGATTCAAAAAACATTAAATATTTTCCAGCATTCTATGTTTAAAACGTTTATGTCCTTGTAAGGTCGCTATGTTAATTGAGTTGAATATACATTTTGTAAAACAGAACATAAGCACCGAGACAAAGGAACCATTTTTAATTCGTATGTAGTTTTAAAAAATATCGAATAATTGCCTGCCTTTGCTCTGTAATATTCCATCTCTAAATAATAACCGTAATTAAATAATTAATTTATTTACATTAATTATCGACATTAACTGTTCGACTTCCTCCTTTCTTTTCTTGACCCAATTTAGTACGAGGCGAGGGTGCGGGCAAGATTGGTAATAGTCAAGATAGGTGACCTACAAAAAAATCCAGTTAGAGAGTATAATTCAAAGAAAACCCGACTCCATTTTCTTATTTGGAAATCTGAACATCATCAGTAATTGGAGTGTTGGTGACTGAATAAAGACAGTATTTTAATGAATCCCTCATAGCTTGGCGGCTTAGTCTCCTGGGATTGGGGAATATTTAGAAATTAAATTAACTGACAATTGAATTTATTCGTTCCATATGGGAGCCTGTTAGATCCTTTTCTATACAACTTATGTCTGCAAATATGTATCCTTAATTGTAATTAATTATGTCATTCAATAATTGTCCTGTGTCTTTTGGGTGAAGGAGCATCTGAGTTTCGTACTACTAGGGACATTTTACTTCTTGCCACGATCCACCACTACTGCAGTATGCATAATACATTGGAACATATTTATGATTTACACATCTTTCAGTTTTCAAAAGGAATGTGAGTACACATATCATTTCATTTGACATTATTTATCTTATTTTCGGTTCCTATGAATATACATATGTGACATAGTTGAAAATTTGAATATGATAAGTTTGACTGGTAGGTTAATCTTGTGTATTTGTTTTGTTTCTGATGATGGCGAGGAACAGAATCACGAATTGAGTAACATGATCATTGTGTTCTGAATACCGTTATAACGTTATTCGGGGAATCCCGGTACGTATAATTATAACATATTTCTGGAAATCCCACGTCATTTAACAGAATTGCGGGACAACTGTAAACGTGTAAATTTATAACATTCTTTGTCGAGAAAACTGATTTTGTTGGAAATGGCTACTTTAGAAGGAATACAGTCCTTACAGTTAGGATTTAGGTAATTTAGTTATTGTTTAATATAAACAATTGATTGATACATTGCATAAATATAGTTTTTTGTGCAGGCTGAATTCCATGTACTAATTTGAATGCTAATGATACCTAGATACATGGGCATGATATCCCAAATACCCACGTTTACAATGTATATTATATCAATAGAACACTTTTTCTCAAGAAACTCCCCACCCCCGGTCCTGACAGTGACCAGGATATAATAATAATGTAAACAAAATCCGTCATGTATACTCCTTTGCAGATGATATATATTTTTAAAATGACCTCGAACCGCCCAGGTCTGATCAGGTCAGGTGTTGGGGAAGGAGGGGGTATTGCAAAATTTGAAAAGGGACCAAACGTCCCTTCTAGGGAACCAAAACAAAATCCCGTGTGTGTATTTCCTCAGAACGTGCGTAATACCCAATAAGAGTGCGCAAGAGAAAAAAAGATAACTTTTCAAGTGACAAGAGACTTTACGTTTGTGTGTACGGTATTTCTTTATCCTTTGGGGGTTTCGGGAACCATCAGAAACCTCCCGTCGCTCACTTCCTCTTTACGAAACATACCTCAGAGTTTGGACATGCGGAAGCTAAGATAACACCCTCCTCGCACTAGTTAATACAGTGGCCATATTACTAGTAAGTTTCCTTTAATTGCTTAGTGTGGAATAGGTATTGATTTGTTAAGGAACAGGCAGACGTACAAAGTGTAGGATATTATGATACCCAAGGCTTCTTTTATAGAAATTATACAATAATAATAATAATAATAATAATAATAATAATAATAATAATAATAATAATAATAACAGTAATAATAATAATAATAATAATAATAATGATCATCAGAATAAGTGTTATTTTTATAATAATAATAATTAATTTATTATTATTATTACCAGTAGTAGTAGTAGTAGTAGTAGTAGTAGTTATGCCACTGAAAATGGCTGAGATCTGAGGTCATAACTCACTTTGTAACAATAAAAAATGATCACGGCCGTGCAGCGACCCCAGTCTGGGCATGTTCTCTTCAATTTATATCTTGCTACAGTTTACACATACCGGCTTCGGCAACATATAAGAGCTGCTGTTCCAGGACCACTCACTTGTAGAGTGCTGCGTGCCAACTCAAATATTCCTTTCACTAATTTATTTATTTCTTTCTTTACAACCTATATTCACCAAAAAAAAAAAAAAAAAAAAAAAATCAACTCGTAGGACCAAAGGGGTACTGCGTGATACGTAAACGACAGTTTGTCAACACACGATATGTTTTACGTAGCGGTCAGTAGGTTGGTATAGTAATAACACAGTAGAACCTCTGGAAGAATCACCAACCCAAGGGAAGCCACTGACAAACTTTCTCACATAACCACGTTAACCGAACCAAAGACTCGAACTAAGCCCACAGAGGTGAGATACGATTGGTTTGTAAAGACACACGCCTTAGACCACTCGGCCACACGGGCCCTCTATTTATCGACAAGTTACAACAATGAACCAATGTCTACAGACAATATTTTATCTTTGCATATCTAGTATACTTAAAAATTAAAGACTTTTAAGACAAATATTGAAATAAATACGGCACGGCTCAATGACCTAATCCACAAAGTATGCACTACACTGGTAAACATAGAAGTGAAAGTAATTATAAAGATCAATGCAATATATGCACATATTTCTGTACAGGTAGCATTGAATATATACAAAGTGTGTTTGTGTGTGTGTGTGTGTGTGTGTGTGTTTTGCTATACTTGCGAGGACTTGAGTTGGGTTGCACACCAACATCTCGAGGACTGTACTACATTTCGAGGACTTACACACTAGTCCTCGAAATGATATATCGGAAAACGGTTGAGAATGATCATATGAGATGAACCACGTGTTTTTGTAAAAGTCCTCACGAAGTCGGTAATGCTTGACATAGAGTTACACTCGTGTGTATAGGTCACACAATTTGCGCCCTTCATTTACGCGCTTTAGAGGCTTGACTAGTGTGCAAACTATTAGCCAATCAGAAGGCGTGTGATCTCAGACTGTCATCCAATCAGAACATCGCTACTTTGCAGTGTAACTGTACATTTTATACAGATAAATGTGACTTTTAAAAATAATTACTAGTTTTAAAAAATAATTTTATAATAATTGCAAACTGGCGATGCCTGAACAGAGTGCGGTATTTTTAGCCCGGGGCTTCCATTTGTGCGGTGTCTTGGCGCGTTTTTTAATTTTTTCATATTGCGTACATCGATTCCATTCCTGCAAGGATTAGCCTATAATACACTACAGTAAATTTTTGGAAGATGGCAGGACATGCTGAATCAAACTGGTAAGTAATAAAACAATTCTTTTTCAAGTTGTTAACTGTATTCCTCCAAAATAGCTACTAGTTTTTTTATAGCTACGAATACGATGTCGTACTCGTAGCCTCAACTTGATGTGTTGTGGTTGAGTGTCCACGACGTAGTAGTAAGGGTACTTGCCCGCTACAAGATTGAGATAGCAGCACTGAGTGAAACTCGCTTGGCCGACGAGGGCCAGCTGACTGAAGTTGGAGCTGGTTACACCTTTTTCTGGAGTGGACGTGGCACTGATGAACGTCGTGAGGCTGGAGTTGGTTTCGCAGTCAAGTCGAGTTTGGTGAATAAGATCTCTACCTTACCAAAGGGGATTAATGACAGATTAATAATAATGAGGCTACCATTACATGGAAAAAAGCAAGCCACACTCATTAGTGCTTATGCACCAACCATGACAAGCTCGGAGGAGGCCAAAGACAAGTTCTACGACGATCTGGAAGCCCAAATTGCTGCGGTACCAAAGTCAGATAAACTAATCATTCTTGGTGATTTCAACGCCAGAGTTGGCGCGGACCATATCTCGTGGAAGGGAGTTATTGGTAGACATGGTATTGGCAACTGCAACAGCAACGGACTTCTTCTCTTGAGGTTGTGTGCAACTTACGATCTTCTGATCACAAACACTGTATTCCGTCTGCAGAACCGTAATAAAACAACTTGGATGCACCCACGGTCTAAGCATTGGCATATGATCGACTACATCTTAGTACGTGGGACTGACAGGCAGGATGTACGGGTGACTAAAGCCATGTGTGGTGCTGAGTGCTGGACAGACCACAGGCTACTGATTTCCAAGATGAATCTCAGAATTAAACCTCCCAGACGTCCACAGGGAATCAAAGTCCCAAAGCGGCTCAATATCTCCAGATTGAAATTATGCAACACTGAGCAAGCTCTGTCTGCAGCTATACAAAGCCAGCTAGAAACCACATACTCTGACACCAACGACGTAGAGGAATGGTGGGCGACCTTCAAACATCTGGTGTACTCTACCGCATCTGAAACCCTTGGCATAACTGCGCGAAAGCACCAAGACTGGTTTGACGAGAACTGTGAAGAAATACAGTCCCTGCTAGAGGAGAAGCATCGTCTCCATCGAGCGTACACCATCGACCCCAAGTCCGCTGCAAAGAAAGATGCATTCAGCAGGGTCCGCCAATCTGTGCAGAAAAAAACTGCGCGAGATGCAGGACACATGGCTGAGCCGAAAGGCTGATGATATCCAATCCTTTGCCGACAGACACGAGATGAAGAATTTCTATAGCGCTCTTCGTGATGTTTATGGCCCAGTAACAGCAGGCACAGCCCCTCTATTGAGCACAGATGGCAGCACTCTGATAACCGAGAAGGAGAAGATACTGGAACGCTGGGCGGAACACTTTGACGGTGTCCTCAACAGACCCTCTTCCATCAATGAGGAAGCTATCAACAGTCTACCACAGGTGGAGATCAACGAGAGACTGGCTGACCCTCCAACAGTGATGGAAACTCATAAAGCCATTGAGCTCCTGTCTAGTGGAAAAGCTCCAGGAGCAGACTCCATCCCAGCTGAGATCTACAAGTCTGGTGGGCCTAAGCTAGTGGAAAGACTAACAGAGATGTTCTGTGGGATGTGGAAGCAGAAACGCATACCACAGGAATTCAAAGATGCATACATTGTCCATATTTACAAACGCAAAGGCAATCGCCAATCCTGCGACAACCATAGAGGAATTGCTCTACTCTGCATCGCAGGTAAGATCCTGGCCAGGCTACTGCTGAACAGACTCACAGAGCACCTTGATCATGGCCTACTACCAGAAAGTCAGTGTGGCTTTAGAAAGGAGAGAGGCACCATCGACATGATCTTTGCTGCTAGGCAGTTGCAAGAAAAGTGTCTTGAGCAAAATGTCAAACTATACACCACCTTCGTAGACCTGACTAAGGCATTCGACACTTTCAGCAGGGAAGGCCTTTGGAAAATTATGGCCAAATTTGAATGTCCAGAGGTCTTCATTGAAATGGTGAGACATTTTCATGACGGCATGCTTGCCAGAGTTCAGGACCAGGGCAACTACTCCGAACCCTTTGCAGTCACGAATGGTGTGAAACAAGGATGCGTTTTAGCCCCCATTCTCTTCAGCCTCATGTTCTCCGCAATGTTGATGGATGCTTTCAAGGACAGTAATGTGGGAGTAGGTCTCTGTTACCGTATGGATGGGAAGTTATTCAACCTGAGACGGCTTCAAACCAAATCCAAAGTCCAAATTGCGAACATTTGCGACCTCCTGTTTGCAGATGACTGCGCCCTCAATTCCAATACGGAGGCAGGCATGCAACAGAACATGGACCTGTTTTCCACAGCGTGCACTAACTTCGGACTCACCATCTCTACCAGCAAGACTGAAGTTCTGCATCAGCCAGCCCCTGGAGAAGATTACCTGGAACCATCTATCACTGTCAATGGCCAAAAGCTCAGAAATGTAGACAGGTTCACATACCTCGGCAGCACTCTCTCACAAGCAGCTCACATTGATGACGAGGTCAATACAAGGATTGCCAAAGCCAGTGTAGCTTTTGGCAGACTCCGCTCTAATGTCTGGGACAGGAGAGGAATCAGGCTTGCAACCAAACTAAAAGTCTACGCAGCGGTTGTTCTCCCCACCCTCCTCTATGCTTGCGAGACCTGGACTGTGTATAGCCGCCATGTTAAGAAACTGAACCACTTCCACATGAGCTCCCTGAGAAAACTATTGAAAATTAGATGGCAGAACAGGGTGCCGGACACAGAGGTACTCAAGCAGACTGGCATGACAAGCATCCACACCATGTTGTGCAAGGCACAACTCCGATGGGCTGGCCATGTCGTCCGCATGCCGACAGAACGCCTACCCAAGAAAATATTCTATGGAGAACTGCAGCAGGGCAAGAGATCTCATGGCGGTCAAAAAAAGAGGTACAAGGACACCCTCAAGGCCTCGCTAAAGAACCTATGCATTGATCCTAACAGCTGGGAGAGTGTCGCTGCTGATCGATCTGCTTGGCGCAGTCAAGTTAATGCTGGTGCGGCAGCCTTTGAGCACAAAAGACTGGTGGACGCAGCTGAGAAACGTGATCTGCGCAAATCCAGGAACAGCAGTTCTAAAATTCACAGTCAACAACCTGCATATCCATGTCCCCACTGCAACAGACTATTCCGGGCCCGGATCGGACTGATCAGCCATCTCCGGACCCACCCTCAATGAATCGATGACATTGAATGGTCTTCATCGACCTCGATGGACAAACACACACACACACACAGTAAGGGTACAACTAGTTTTTATATTATTATAATTATTATTTGTGACAACTTGTTTTTATCCCATTTCCAGCAATAAATTTATATTGATGTCAGTACAGCTCGCGTATATTTTCGGAATTCCACGCTATTAAGTGATGGGTGGTGCAGAGAGAGCGAGAGACAGAGGGGGTGGGGGTGGGTGGCCATCTCTCCATCGTTGTAGTCATTCAGGATGACACCACCTAAGAGTGGGCGTGAGTTAATGTCACAGGCACTTGATTCTGGGTAAATTAATGTATACACTCACCATATAAAGTGTATACATTAATTTACCCAGAATAAAGTGTCTGTGGTTAATGTATATGACCCTGGAGAGAGAGAGAGAGAGAGAGAGAGAGAGAGAGAGAGAGAGAGAGAGAGAGAGAGAGAGAGAGAGAGATGTATCTGCATCATTATCAGATGAGTATACACATTTTCTAGTTCTAATGAACACCATTTAATAGATATGCCAAATCAAATTGTAGATAATACTTAAAGAATGTCTCGAAAACTATACACTCCTGTACTTTTTTCATTTACAGTATGTTGATAAACACATTTCGCAACGGTGCATAGAAATACCAGAACGCAATAGAAACACCGAAATGCAATATTGTGTATACCATTGCTGAATATTGTGAAATTTGCGACATTTTTTAAAGAAAATAACATTTACTATTAATAGTGTCTAATACGATTGTGACATAATTTTAATGCTTGATCTATTACTAATAAATGTATATTAGTAATGATTTATTATTAATTGTTCTCTTCACTCATAACATTTTATCTATCATCGTTTACACTTTTATTTCAAATTCATGTATCTTATCATGAACTATTATTTTGAGTAACATCTACATGGATAATTTATGCATCTTTAAAATTATTATTTGTACTGAAACGTATTCACATGCCATCTAAAGAAGAAGATATTGAAAATAAATACCTTTGATTATGTACTTATATGATGAACTTTTGGCCAAATTGTTTCAACTTAAATAATTGGTGTCTAAACCATTACACATGTTTAAATGTTTTTGTATTGTGATGAATGCGTATTATTCATAGATCTTGAATTAGGGGACATCCATTTAGTATGTATGCAAGGATCTGGTGAATCTTTGCATTTAGACCATTACGTGTGTAATTTATGATAGTTACACTCAAACTAGACAGCTGTTTCGCATGCTGCGTTGCACAAATCTCACACATCATGGAACATAATATAATAAGACAAATCTAATAATTAATAACCACAGCATAATAACCAACTTTAGAAACCAATATTAAATCAATAGTAATATGTTTTTATTGTTAATAGCTACAGCATTAAACTTGTGTATAAATTGTTATACAGGCTGTTAATATTAGATTTTGTTACTGTACGAACTGTCCCCAAAATGCGTTTTCCAGCTTCTTTTTAGTTTGATGTTGCATCACTTGCAGAAAGAAACTACATATTAATTTATTACATAACTAATATTATGTCACAAATATGAATTATACTTTCACCACCAATATACAATATGGTATATAAGATATTACTGCTGTGCGTTCTGGTGTTTCTAAGCACCCATTTTGTAACAAGTTAATTATTTAAATTCTTAACAAACGTACGCACAGATGTTGAGACCTTTTTGGTCTTTTTTTGAACAGTCCAGGTATGAACAATTCAATTCTCAATTACAGCCAGTTGTTTTTTAAAACAAACAACCCCAAAATAGCTCCAATAAACAACCTCAATTTACACTTAATGCAACCACCTGTTCAGTCCTTGAAAAGTAATGTCTCACAAGGTTGAATATACATGTACACAATTATAAACCTTCTCCCAATTCTGACTGCATTTTTACTGTATGCGACTTCTTAGTTATGGTTTTTTCCAACTGTAGCATTTTTTTTTCTTCTCATACATGACAAGATAAAATTAGTTTACATCATATAACCCGTTGGAATTTAAATGGTATCTCTTATTATAGAATTAGATTGAGACATTGTTTTACATAATAACGATAGTAACCATTGTACACAGTTATAAAACTAGCATTAGAAAACGTCAATTTTAGCATGGGAAAGGTGCATTTCTAACATTCAAAGCTATTCAATTTGATGTGTTGTAGTTTACAGCTCAAATTTAGTTTCCGTCATTAGCAGCAGAATTTGGGAATTGTTTCTGACTAATCTGAACTTATTGTTGAAATTAATATTAATGTGGAGAATTGTCAAATCTTAAATGTTCACCAAAATTTAAGCAATTATGTGTGGTTTTATCCACATGTCTTAATAATTAGTGGTTCTTATAAGGAAAATATAAAAACAATTTTTATAATTATTAAAAAAACACGAAAAAATACTTAGGGGTCATGGAAATGCATCAACAACCTAATCATAATATTGAACTAAGACATTTAAGTACATATATTTCAATACAGCTTCCTGTTTGTGACTATTTGGGCATTTGGCTATTGAGACCAAGAAATGAATATAAAACATGAAAATCAGATTCTTTCAATAGTATATAGCCGATTTGTCTATTTTTTTTTTTTTTTTTTTTTTTTTTTGATATACTTCTTTGCAGCTACAAAGGATTCAATGGAAAATATCTCTCATTCGATCAATCAGCATTATGGTTGGTGTCAAGTTGGCAGTTGTCTAACATGGCTTTACAGAATTAAAAGACAGATTAGTACTAGTAATACTACATGTCTCTACATGTATCTCCGATTGGTTTAGTGCTTGCTAATGCTTATTACAGAATCCTGTTCTTAACGGACTGTACAGTTATTTAAAATAATTATTAAGCATTTCATTAGAGCTGCACCGATTAATCACCCGTACTCATAATCGGCCCAATTATTAGAACAATCGGTATAATCGGTATCGGCAGAAATAATCGGTGCCGATGCAAATAAATTTTGTAAATAAAATTTCAATTATAACATTCATCTTGACATGGCTTGAATTTTAAAACAGAATTAAATAGTGGAAACTAAAGTAGAAACATTTTATTTGGGGATTAATTGAAAGACAATATATTCTTAAAAGTAACTACTGTTTTAACACACTTACTGTAAACTACGGCTGATTTTTGCTGAGAACTCCCAATTATTACATTATGTCCTCGATTTTCATTTTCTTCCAAACAAGAAAAGTCCTACATGTTTTGTTGCATCACCTGTGAATTATTGTTGTGACGAAATAATTACTTTTCTTTAAAGAATTCGCATCTTCACGAAATAAGAATGTCACACTACGAATGCTTAACTACAATGCCATTCCCACGAAAGAAACTTGTTGTTGTAGCTGTTGTTGTAGAGTTTAACGCCATTTTTCATCACACGATAGGCTGTACATCGCGGCCAGTATTATTGGTGGAGGAAGAACCCGGGAACGTATAAATGAATCTTGTCCCCGGGCTCCAAACACTCTAGCTACGCCTCTGCATCAATGTACTGGTATAGTTAGCATTCAAAATTCCTCTTGTCACAAGCCAGTTTCAGGCATTTTAATGATTTACTGGCCTGTACTGCTGTCGCAAAACTATAGAGAAATTCACCGACTATCATCAAAGGAGACACCGAAACATCAAGCTTTTCATTGTGTGGAAAGTTGTGATATTTGTTCAGCCAAAAGACAAAGCTAAAATTGATTGAACTTGATCTTAGTCGATCTATATGAAAATTTTAGCTTTTATTATTACCTCTCTTCGTGAGCATGTAAATTATGATGGTTATGTGCCTTGTACAATCAAACGTGCGTATCTTTTTAAACATATTGCCTCAATTTGTAAGATCGCTTTTATCATTGAAAATGAGTAACTCTTGAAACATTCATTGTAAATGAAACAGCCATTAAGGGCTATCTGAAATGTTATCTAGAAGAATGCAATTTGGTTGAAACGATGAATAAAGCAAAATATGCATCCAATATGTTTGGGAATAAATATGGATTTAAGTGATGCTATACATGCTTTGCACTGTGTAAGTACTGTACATTATAGTACATGTCTCCCCTGCCCACGAATTATGAAGTCTGTATTTACCTTTATTTAATTCCATGTTGGAGAAATCAGAAAATATGCACATGCAAAATAATAACAAAATCAATCATAGTAGTTTAATAATTGTCGGGTCACCGAAAGTTACTTTTTTAACATGCCTATGTCTTAAGACAGAAAAAATCATTGTTTCATGTTCCAAGATTTACAGCTGTTACAGTAGTAAACAAAAAGACCTAAAAACGGTAAAGTTTAAAAAATTGGCCCATGGAAAAGCCAACACCCAGGCAATTTTTTTCTTCCTAATTAATCTTATACGCGAGTATTTATACTGTAATAATCTCATCAGTATCGGCAATTTTAATAATCGGCCATACGTGGTATCAGCATAATTGGCAAAAAAGTGACATCGGTACAGCTCTACATTTCATCTGACAGATTGACTTTGTTAGTGGCCATGATTTGCCTTTATTAACTGAGACATGAACAACATTCTCTATATTGCAGGACATGGTGTATTTGCTGGAAACAGCGTGAAGAAAAATTATTACATTTTACAATATCAGGGAGAACTGATATTATACAAAGAAGGTAGCCAGAGGGAAAAGTAATACAGGGAAAAACTAGCTGTAAGTTTCCTGTTTTTTTTTTAAGATACGGTATGTGTACTTTATGGTGCATTATGTAATCAAAATGGCAAGTACACCACTCCCTCGAAAACTTGCAAACACTCTTATAACGCGGTGTACAGCATGGAGCCTGATGTTTTTCAAAGAAAATATATTTTAAATATCTTTTAAATATGCTGAACATAAGGACAAAGTCTAGACGAGATACATATTGATAATGATGGTAGGTCAATGTGAATTTTTATCAAGTGTAAATAGTTGTATATTACATTAATTCAGTGACCAAAACTTTGCAAAATACGTAAAGAAATTCTTTGATTCTTCTGAACATAACTTAGCAGGGATATTTCTGTCACATGATATTGCAGGTAATTCGTATGAAGGACTTTGGTAGTTTTTGAGCTTTTTTATAAAGCTTCTAATTTCTGATGCATAGAAAAATTGCGAATGGGTTGTTGAAAGAACCAAAGACTGATTATCATGACTCCTCTCAACATAGGACTTGACAAATTGTCCTCAAAATAAAGAAACTACGTAAAGCACAAAGTTTACGTATAGATGACATTCAGCGTGAAAAATTTTCAGATAACTGGTTTAAATATAATCTCTTTGATTTTACTGACCTGTTGTAGCTTAAGAATCGTTCATTTTCGGTTTCTTTTGCAATCCAGTATTTGTCATTATCATTACAAACATCATCATTATCCAAAGTCTGTCCTATTATTCTGCAGTGTTGCTTGTCAATTGATTTGTCCTTTTGTTGATATTTAACCCAGATATGTATCATAGCTAGACAGTATGTCATGTGAAGCAAACATTTTCTGTGTATTTTGTTCTATGTATTTGATATGTAGCTTTTGTAACTTCAGGAAATATGATGAAAGCATTCGCAAATAAAAATGATAGCTGGACATTGTTATATATTTGATAGTCAGGTTCCAGTTTTAAATTTCAGAAGATAGTTTGGTTACCTTGTTATAATATTTTTTTTATTAATAAAAACAATTGGCAAGTATCCAGTTCATACATTTTATGTAATATAAAATAAATTTGAACATTATCTTTACAGATATTATTGAAGACCTTCAATATGGTTGTTCACTGGAGGAAGAAGAATAAAAGACATAATTTTGTGAAGGTAATGTATTACAGTTGATGCTTTTGGAGATTAGCACCGGAAATAAGTTGATGTGCAATGCTTACCAAAATAAAAGATGCTGATATGATCCTGACAAACCACTAAGACTATGAATTCACTATCTTTATGGTTGTCACACACAATGACTTTTCAGATCCTATGATTATTCATACCGAGAAACAATAGATGCTTGCATATTAAGTATATGCACTTATGTAATATCTATTGAACTATTAGTGTCACATGTTATGTAAGTGTATCATACTGCAATGTTTGGACCCGTTGCTGTATGCTTATAACTATATTTCAGAGCATAAGAGCACTGATAGAAATATATTTTTACAAAACCACAAGATTTTTACATTATAATGAAAGAAATTACTGTCAGTTACTAACATCTGTACTATAAAGATTGTTTAATAAAATCAGTGATCCCAAACAATTTAACTTTATTTTATGTCATAACTCATTGTTTCAGGAAATGTAATTAATATATTGTTAGTGGCACAGTAATCCTTTTGTGATTTGATGTGTACCTAGAGAATGTTAACAACTGAACTTGTTTCTTTCTTTCACTGGCTAAATTTCATTTACTATATGGCCGTAATGCTGAGGTTAAACTTTTTACCTAATGTTTACTGTGTTTGTAATTGATACTCACTTTTAGCTGTTGCTGTTAAAGCAAACTAAATAGTATGGTAAACTAATATATTTGTTAGCGTGAACCCAAGATCCTAATTTCAATGTTTCCTTTTGGCAGTATTGGTTTCTTCACATTTCTTAAATGGTAAACAGTTGAATAATTTGTAGTTAAAATAGTATCAATGTTTGGTGAATCTATCATCCAAAATGAAGAGGGATTTTTTGTTTTGTAGGTAAAAGCTGCAAATCGGTTGTTAAGGCAGAGAAGAAGAAAACAGCAAGAGTACCATGGCTAAAGAAGGATAAGGCAGCTGTAGAAAGACAACCTGGACAATTAATCAGAACCGCTTCATTACTAGGAATAACAGCATGCGAAAAGGCAAAGAGAATGATGCCTATTCTGGCAAGTCGTCCATGGACCCAGATCAAATATTTTATAAAATACTTAAAATATAAACCTTCTATGTTAAAGCTAAAGAACTAAAACAGTTGCCTAAGAATTTCACAGAGATAATAAATATTTGCTGGCATACAAGTCCATAATGTTGGATCATAAAGTCTGGGCTTTGTCTTATACTCTTCATCAAGCTGTATATGGAATTTGCCATTCAAATAATTTTTCATTCAGTTTTCATTCAAAAAGTTAGAACCCGATATTAGAAGGCTGTCAAAATATATACATGCATTTCAGTATTAAATTCTGTTGCATCTTATGTAATTGTGCGAAAGTAGCATGTACTAGTAATTTGATTACATATAATAGATAAGTTAGAAAATGAATATCCATGACAAAGACAGGTATTCAATCCATTTTTATTTTTGTACCTTGTGATATAATATGGCCTGATATGAGAGGTTTCCGGAGAATTGTAGCCTGCATTAAAGTTAGATGACAATAGTGATCATACTCCTTGTACAAAGGCAATGCACCATTATCAGTTGATATCACTATCAACAATTCCTTCTAGTCTAAATTATGGTATCCATTGTCTCAAAAACAAAATCGTTTGCAGTGTTAATTATATGCTCATTAAATATAGTAATGATTTAGTCCGGCAACTCTTGTCAAAACCGGTGTGAGCTTAATGTTTGGCAGACCAGATCAAATTGGAAAATTAGGCTACCAATAGCTGCCAACCATTTTTCAGTGATTCACAAATTCACGCCTTTATGCAAAAAATTAATTAATTCCCCAATTTTCAATTATTTAAAGTATTTTTTAAATTAACTGATTTTTCATTAAACGCTAGTTATGATATCAGTAACATTGTTTTGTATCTTATATGTTTTCAGCATGTTTTTTATGTTTTCCAATTTCATTGTTTTCCTGTAGTGTAGTAATATCATTATAGATGGTGTAAGGTGCTTAGAGCTTCGAAACATTAGGGAATTTTGGCGCTATACAAAGTCCTCATTACTATTATTATTTGTTATATCGGCAGTTGCTGAATAGGTTTGGTACAACTTGTCGTGGTATAAGTAAACTATAGCTGATAGGTACTGTTTTTATCCCGGTAGCCAACATTTTAAGGTATTTTAATATATATATATATATATATACACAGTAGTCCCACTTTTGAACGGCCCTCCCTGACCAGTAGCCACCCGCTTCTTACGGGCAGAATCCCATGGCACCAATGAGTTTGTATTCAAAAGCAACCCTCAAGAACAGCCGATTCTCTAACGCAGCCAGCATTTTAGTACAAAATATGTAAAATGTCCCGCACATGAGCGGCCACTTCTGTTTCTTCAAATGTAACCAGAACCCATTATTAATTCAAATCTTGATGTAAGGTAAGCAATTGATTATCTCTATCATCGATACATGTCTCCCTGTGTCAAGTTTCCGTTAGAAGTGTTGACTAAAGATTAATAGTACATGTTCATTATCAATAAAAGGCTTTGTTTACACAGAATTGGCTCATTAATGTTTTGATAGAGTTTGGGGCTTAACACATATGTTGAGTTCTTCTCTGATAATTATAACTAGTTTTAATTGTTAAGATCATAATAGGGTCAGCATAGGCTATAAATAGATTTTGTGCATTTTCACACACATAGAACTTTGAAGAAAACAGAGTACAATACAGGGACGGAAAAATCACATGACAATACAATTATGGCTTCCTTTATGAAAACTGCATTTCTTCCACTTGACACAAGTTTTGTCTGCATAATTAAATCACATACAGTTAGCAACACCAGAATAAATCATCATCAAATATTAACAAGTCATCATGTTAACAGAGATGTATGTACAAAGATGTAAATGACGTTTTTGAATGTATTTTCATTGCGCATGACACCAATACCGTTCGCATATCACACTTACGTCAAGATATAGAACTATTAACATATATTCAGTTGAAATAAGTTTGTTAATATTACAAGAAGAACATTGAATGATTAATGTTACATTTAAACTAAGATATTAAATGCTTTGAAGTATATAGCTTTCAAACTATGTACATTACATATACTTCTCATAGAAATTTATTCCCCCCCTCTGGAAAGGCCACCCGTCTTATAAGGCCACTTTCAAGGTACAGAAATCATGGCTGTATAAGAGGGGGACTACTGTATATAAAAGATTAGTTTTACAAATGCTTTAGGTGGCCCCAAGTGGTCTAAAGCGCTCTCCATTATTGTGGGATTGTTATCTGAATCAAAGATTTACTTGCCTCCAAAATTGAAGAGCTTGACAACATATCAATCTATGAACCTCCGAAACTAACGATTTGACAACGGACGTGCTCCGTACGGCATGAGCAATATTACTTTGTTTGGTTAGGATTTTTAATGTAGCTTTAAAAGAAATTCAATCATTTTGCTATGATGTCTGCAGTGAGACAGTTTATAGTGATGTCACTGGGGCATCATGCCACAGACATGTCATGCTTCACAGTCACATTATCCTGACATCAGGCCAACCAGTCCTAACACTAACCTCTTAATGCTGAGTTTCAAGCGAGGCAGCTGTTAGTACCATTTGTATAAGTCTTTTTTTATGACTCTGCTGGGGATCGAACCCACTACCTCTCGCTTCCGCGGCGGACATTCTAACCACAAGTTAAAACTAGATTATGTTATTGATGATGGGAATGGAATATTTTTGTTTAACTCGTGATATGGGAATGAAAACTGGTAGTATTATTGAATACAACAGCCATTTGACACGCTTACATACGGACCTGGTAAATAATACAATACCAGTGACTGAAAAGCAGTCAGTAACAATTCGTAAAGAAGAGAATGTGATTAGCAGTTATGATGACAAAAGGTTAAAAATAGTGCGAGATTATAATTGGTCTATTCTTATCTCGACAAAAGGACAAACAGTGAGAGATTGTAATTGGTCTACAGTTAAAACAGCTGATGATTAAAAAAACAGAACTAATTTACTTTATTCCCGAAGCAGATAAACAAGTGTCTATGGTTATGTATATGGTTGCGTGATCTGACTGAATTTACTTCTGAAAATAGTTTTTTTCTTACCCATATTATTATTTTGTGTTCATTCCTTTTGTTGCCAAATGTTAACATGAGTTTTGAATCGCATACAACAAGTTAATTACGGCCAAAAATAATCAGAATGACATCATCAGTTAATTAAGGAACAAGTTGTCCAGCTTATTTTAAACGCCATTTTTTTTACGCTTTCAGAAATAAACAATCAGTGATGCTTGTGCTTTTAATCTAACTCGAACAAATAATGTCAGTGTTTAGATCTCTTGGTTTACATTGTCAACTGGTGCTTATGTGTCACCAACTGGTGCTTATGTGTCACCTTTACCCATCCATTTCATCCTATAAGACATTTTACCAAATTTATTATGTTTAGACCAAGGGTTTTCTGATGCCATGCAAAAAGATGTATTTGCTTGTTGCAGGTGTCACACCTTCTCGTTGAAAAATCGTTTTAACCTTTCGCCAAAAAGTAAATTTTGTTATGTTATTAAAAATTGGTATTTAAAAGTATTTTATAAATCTGTTTAATGTTCAGTTAAATGATTTTTGTTTGTTTGTATTTTAACAGTCCGTAAAATGTATCACAATTAGCTTTTCTTAGTTTATAGTTTGGTTAAATAGATATGTTGTACCTTCCTCACTTTAAATAATATGCGATATCAGGTTGTTTAATAAATATACTTGCTTACTTTAAATAGTTAGCGATTGCAGACTGTTCAACAAATCCCACTGCATACTTTTGCTACTTTGTGATAACAGGTTGTTGAATAAATATTGTTGCTTACTTTCAATACTTTGCAATTACATATTGTTTATTAAATACCATAGAATACTTACTTTTCATTTTTGTTTTGTCCTAAAGGCATATAGCTTACTTCTAAAACCACGGTATTTTTGTATTCAGCTAATTACCCGATCCGAGTTTTTTTTTAATTCCGACAGTGGCTAACGTATGGACTTGGTTTTGTTTATGTTTTTGTGGTTTTTTAAGGTACTCGATAGTTTAGGTGCTGAAGGCTTGGTACATTTTATCTATTAATAATTTCATTTTGATTTGTGACAAGTCAACCGATTAAGGGAAGTGTTATTTTTCTTCTTCTTCATCATCTTCTTCTTCTAGTGGAATGGATACTCTCTAAAATAGTAGTGCAGATGTGTCAGTGTCTGTTTGGGTTCGAGTCTCAGATTGGGCCAATGAGGGTATGTGAGAAAGCTTGCCAGTAACTTCTCGTGGGTCAGTGGTTCTTTCCAGGGGTTTTCCCGGGTTTTTCCTCCACCATTAATAATGACTGCCATGTATAGCATATCGTGTGCTAAAAATAGTATTATACCCTTCAACAACAAAAAATGCTTTTAAGAGAAACTGGTGCCCAACCAAAATGTTGTTCCTCACATGCACCTGCAACTAATCTTGAAATTGTCTCACAATTTTCTCTGACCCTTGTTACCCCACTTTTACTTTGGAAATTTGTTTGTTGTCCATGTCACATGAATATATGGCCTAATTGACATGTAGGTGGCGAGATTTGTGTAATGTCATTGGGACAAAAATGGCCAGATCAAGGTCAAATTTCAGCAAGAACGCATTTTCATCTCACCTGTCAGCAGATTAAAGAAAATAAATAATTTTCCTATCAATTTCAAGGAAAGGTCTTTAAAGTTTGCTATGCCAGCTAGTAAGAGGCTACCCCATTTTGACACCAAATGGTGTCGGCAAATTCCAACTTTTTCGATAGGGAATGGACTTTGTCCCTGCAAACCCCCCCCCCCCCCCATAAAACTCCATGTATAAAAAAATGGTGTGGCAAGGAACAGGAAACTCTGAATGGTAAAAGGAAATATATTACGCATACAGTGAAGTTTAGTTCGGAATATACCAAACACTTGCCATGCATTCATTTGTATCGACAAATATTCGCAGACTCTAGGATCACTTCATGAATTCATGTCAAAATTCACTAAATTTTATCACCATTTTCACAAAATTGTGAGTCTGGAGGGTTGGCAGCTATGCATACAGTGTAATATTCCTGAAAACAGAAGTTGCTATTCTACATTTCACGCAGCATCACAAATTTTATCCTATCTATAACTCTGTAAATTTTCAGGTCATTTGTTGCTAAAAGTATCCTATTTGCTTTAGATATTTGGTGTGAAACAAATTACCGGTAAGTTTGTTTTAGCTACATTTAACTATGCTGACTGGTAAATTTGTGGAGTTACAGCTAGGATAAAATTCATGTGTGTATCAAACAGTAGTGAAACAAAGTTGATAAATTGCTCTGGACTTGTCTTCTACTTGGCATCTACTTGTTTATGAATGAAGGACAGAAACTGGCTAAGCTGACTTAAGCTTCACAGTGACTTATAGGCCAACAAATAGGATAGATTCTCCAGTTGTGTTTATGATGTGTTCTTAGATTTCAGTTTGGTCATTTGATTAATTTGCATCCAGGCCATGAAAGTTTAAATTAATGTTCAGCTATATAGTTTTGTTATTTGCTTTTTCTAAATATATTTCTTAAGCAAATATATTTTTGAGGCAGTGAAGTTCTTTTGATTTTTGTCGCTCATTAAAAAACATTGAAATATTGCCATGTTTTAAAAATATAACTTTGAATATTGCCCAGAAAATAGTGTAGTCTCTGACATCATGATTACTTCAGTATAATACTTATTGATTGTGGTTTCTTAACATGATGTTTAAATTGTGATGTTTTTAAAATAATAAAAAATATTACAATTATGTTCTTCCTGTATATATTTTTCATATTAGTTTGGATTTTAATTTCTTTTCTCATAGTACATTGATACATGTTTACTTTGGTAAGAAATAAAATGCAGTTTTGAAATGGGATATTGCATCTTGTAAATGCATGTACAGTAAAATATCTTTTCTCCAAATTAAGTTTGTCTGAATTTTCTGAATGCAAAACTTAACATTTTGCAGATGAATTGGTTTAGGTAACAGTTGTATTTGTCATATGTTTAAAATGTCAACCAATGAGATTACGCCACATCTACATATTTTACTTGCATTTTAGAACCAGTTTTTAATGTGTTCAAAGGTCTGCTAGCCATTTCTCATTTATTATTAATATTCTGCAGTTTGGACTCAAGGGGACAATCTAACTGGAATTATGGTACAGCTAACTTAAATTGTGTTTGCTTCTTTCATTAAATGAGTAAAGATGAAATTTTTTGAATTACTAAAATGCATTTACACTTTACGAAGGAAATTGTCTTGCTTCCTGATGTTCCTTCCAAAAACAAATTGACAGTGTGACGTTTCATCAAGGTTGGAAGGAATTACCTTATCGTTATATAAAAGAGACTGTCCATGCAGATATTAATGATAAGTAAGATGATGTTTTCATTTAACAATGCAGCAGTATTGCATGTCTTCCTGTGATGCCATTTTTTGTCAAGACTCCTCCACCTTACATGGAAGTTGATGTCCTTTCATTCATCTGTCAACACCCTTTAATTACCTTCAATGAAACAGTTGTTTTATTTTATTTCACTTTAATACCATTGTAACCAACATTTTGAATGTTTGTGACTGGACTTAATATGTAGGCTGTGACCAGCTTCTTGTATTTATTCAATAATGACATACATAATGACTGAAATGACTTTTTTTGGGTTGCATCTTTTATATTAAACATTTTTGTCGAGATGAATATATACTTTATGCAATGAAATATGTCATATTTGTACATGCTTCGCTCAATTAAATTATAATGCAATTTAACCATTTAATGTTTTTTCTTTTTCTTCTCAACTTCCTACTGTTTTTTATTTTTAGTTTGTTGGTTTCAAACAGTATTAGATAGGTGGCCATAGCAGCTCAGTAGGCGGATACTGCATTTTGTAATCCAATGGTCATGAGTTCAGTACACTGGAGAGAAAAAGCAAAGCCTGATCTTACATCCCAAATAAGAACACTGTGACCAGAATTGTGCTCAGAAACAGGCAATGTACCTGATAATAAAAGACTGAAAAGCTCCTGTGTCCCTTAATATTTTAATCGGGATAGGTTTGGGGGAATTGCTCACAGGTGATAAAGAGCCTTTCAACATAAATGGCTTATAATTATCAATCATAAAATCAGACTGATATGTTTGATCCAACAAATTGATTGCTTTCAGTACAGGTCTGTGACATTGGCCTCTTAATATAGGAGCCTTTGACTAGTCTGTGTCAATTATGTTGCTTATTTTTCAATCTTTAGCAGTCAGAAATAGCATGCACTTTCTTGTTGTAATATAGATTTATCCAGTTTCCATTTTTAAATTTTTTAATGTGTTAGTATATGTCAGGTACCAACTCTTCACTCCTCAAGATATGTACCTGAAGCACATCATTATTAACACTTTGTTACAATGGCAATGAAGTGTAGATTGTATTAGTTTTGCCAATAAGTACACTTTGTACAAATATATTTCAATGCTGTCTTGGCCATATTGATCTACTTCCTCTTCTCTAATAATGTATACGAACCTATTATTTATGATAGCATCAAAACACAATCATGTATGTAAAGGAAGAGTTGGTTTTTTTTTCACTTTCCAGTTCTAAATATTTAATCTAAATTGCATTTCTCCATTTGACTTTTCTCTCTGTATTATATCTTTTTTTTTTATTTCCATTTGCCTTATAGACCCCTCCGGTGGTTTAGTTGCAAGAGTGTCAGTCCTAGATTGGGGTGGGGGGTGCTGGTTTTAACCCAGGTCGAGTAATATACCAAAGGCATAAAAATGGCAGCTTTTGCGATAGATGCTCAGCAATACGAGTTTAATGTTGGCACTTCTTATCCTGGTATTAGGATAATGTGTCTTGGTAGGACAGCAGCATGATACACAAGTGCTAGACATCACTATATACTGCCACGCTGCAGACCTTATAGTGATATGACTGAAAAATTGTTAAAGCTATGGTAAATATCCAAATCGCACACATGCACATAACTCAATTTGCATATCTTCTTGCTCTCCTCTTTCTGCAGCACTCTCTTTATGAAATTGCACTTGACTTTCTCTTCAAATGATATCCATTAGTGATGCAAGCCAAATTCAAATACTGAACTAGATATGTAAATAGCTTAGAATTTACTAATGTGCCAACATTCTTCATGTCTTCGGGGGGGGGGGGGAGGTATATAATCCAAACGTCTTAAATCAGTTCAGTACCATTCCAAAATAGTCATTTAGTCTAATATGTAATAATAAGAACCTTGAAATTCCAGTTTATAATTTAAAGAAATTAGTTTCGTAAATATTAACACATTAACCTCTAGTGACGACTTTACGGGGCAGAAGGTAGTAGCCTACTTCCAATGTTTGAAGTGTCATGGAGCAGCAGAGAGGGTGAACAGACCACGATTTCAAGCAAAAATAAGGCTTCCAGATCACGTTTTCGAACAAAATATGGCCTATAGATAACGTTTTCGAACAAAATATCAGGTTTCCAACAAATCTCATTTAACCAAAAAAAAGTCTCCATTTTTGCAAAAACGGAGATTTTACGATTTTTTAATCAATTTTGCTCGCAACGATGTGGTCATCCACCCTCTCTGCTGCTAAAGTTTTCAGTTCTGGGTTAACAAAAAATAATAAATGATTTTAACCGAATATTTGATCAAGTCCTTAGGACTTTACAAACAGACTAATCGCTAACACCTCTTCTTGTAAATCAATCAGATTATTTGACTGGTCGGTGAGTTTGAAATTAATTCTCGTTAACGAATTATTATGGCATCGCATGTAGACAGGATTAATTGGGTTTTCAATTATTAAAAATCCTGGAGGAGCTGTTGGTGCAAACGAATAAAGAATATATCCTTGCTGAGCTTGATTTGATCGTTCGAGATTAATCTGATAGCTTCCTTCGATAACATCACATACTAAATTGAGCGCAATCACTGAGGATATATTCACGTTGAACGGAGCGATATGCCTGCCGCCACCGTCTGGGTCATTATTGTGTTTGAGGATTTTTATTTCTGATGATGTTGTTTTTCTCCATGTATCATGAATTATTTTAAAACCAACATCGATGGCATCACTGAGAAGTTTTTTTAGTTCTGGTACGTTATATCCTGGCAGTTTAAATGTTGGAATATCCTTGACGGGGATTTTATATTCATCTGCAAATAAATCCTTTGTTTCAGGGCTATTGTCACCTAATATCTCTTGAATAATTTGTGAATTAAATGTTTCCATATCATTGATGATTTTGTTGCATGTTTCTACGACGCTGATAAATTCATCTCGGGTGAGAGAGCCGGATTTAAGAGATATTAACAACAACGAAATATCGTTATTGAACGCTGTGAAATTTTCAGTGATTTTATCCTGTCGAATTAAGTATAAATCTTTCTTAACGATGGGATTTTTCAATACATTAAAAACATTAAATTTATTGTAATAGCTATAGCTTTTTATTGGATTATCGGGTTTTATTCTGTCGGTGATATAATCAGTTTTTTGTGGTTCGGGTAAATTAACGGTTTCCTCCAGAGTTTTACTCTGGGGTGGTAATTCAGGCCATCCTAGTACGGTTCTAATAGAACTTTGATAGATATCTACGACGTATCCTTCTGTGCTTATCTCAATTGCGGATGATAGCGTCGGCTCATGAACTGTTATAGCGATTTTTGATTCTTTTCCAGTAATCGATTTTATTCTACGCGCGAATTCATTATTGATTTGTTCGATTTGGTATGATCCGGTTGGTATGGAAACAACGTTCCAGTCTGGGGTTCCGTCGGGTTTATTCTTATTTGCAAACACTAAAGAATTATTGGGTTGTTGACCACCAAATGATTTTGATCTGATATTAGGCCAACTGTGATACACTCGTAGTTTTGCTAGCGCTATCTCCTTCACTGGGACCGGAGAGGGGAAATTCACACTGAATTCTGGATTCGTTGATGTTATTGATATCATGCTTGTTTGTACTGGGTTCGTGTTCTCCACTATTCGTTGAAGTAATTCCTGCGGTGTTGTCATTGTTATTATACTCATGATTTATTTCTAATTTTGGTATCGAGGAATCATAAATACTGACCATCACTGAGAACTCACAATCTGGTAATGTTGATATTATTGAGATCATTTTGTTTTTTGGGTTCGTGTTTTCTGATTCCATCGGTGTTGTCATTGTTATTATACTCATGTTGTCGCTCTAATTTCGATATCGCGGAATCAAAAATACTGACCATCGCTGAGAATTCACTATCTGATATAATCGTATTATCGAGTGACGATGATATCATCAGGGATAATTGCGAGTATGCGGTTGATGCAATGTGAAATTGAAGTAAGTAATTCTGCAGTTTACTCTGGCTGCATGATGATATCTTTTTTGCTATCCCGGTTGATATACCCCCGATTGTAGCCACCGCAGAAATGCAAATTGGAACTACGACCGGGGCAATCATTGTAACCGATGCAAGTATTATTCCGGCGCCAGCGAGAACGCTTGACAAAGAGTATATAATAACATCAATTGCGGTGATTCTTCGTCGGTATTTTTTTATTTTTATTTGATACTCC
Organism: Unio delphinus; assembly: GCA_029339505.1. Lineage (NCBI taxonomy): Eukaryota > Metazoa > Mollusca > Bivalvia > Unionida > Unionidae > Unio > Unio delphinus. The sequence goes on along the minus strand of JAQISU010001241.1, from coordinate 6,766,597 downwards.
TCAGTGAGGGTTTTGAGTCTATTTTGAAATTCTCTGACCTGATCATAGCGACATTGAGTTGATGAAATCATTGTTATTTTAAAAACACTAGCGTTTTCAATTACGATTTCAATTTAGTTATTTGCTCAGATCTACTACGAATTCCAGATACCATGTTACTAATGCCCTATCCAAACTTTTATCATCGGCTTTTATCGTTAACCGTTCAGTTTTATCCTTGTCGATGATCGTTGAAATCGTATTGTTGACCCCGGATGAACTCGACGATGATATATTAAATTGAATTGGTGCTACCAGCGTTAATCGATAAATACCCTTGATAGTAGCTGTGATGGGTAAAATAGCATGTGGCGATATCCACTCAAATGTTCCAGATTGAAGTGTGTATAAGTTATTGCTGAAGCTATGATGAGGAATTTTTATTTTTTCAAGTCGTGGGAGATTGTTGTTGATCGTAGCGATATATTCAGTGATGTTATCTATAGTTATTTTAACATCTTCAGGTCTAGTATTTCGTTTACCCAAAAATTTATCAACGATGTCAGTGTTTCTGAGGGTGATCAATCGTACTGTGTTAAAAAAACTTGTATGAACATCATAATCAGATCGTAGCTTTGCTAAATCATCGATTGCGGTTTTTATCGTTCCAATATTCGGTGCGGACACTGGTGGATCACCAAGAAATTCTTGTAGCGGTTGATTGAATTTAGCAATGGCTTCACCGGTTCTGCTTATTCCTCTTCGTAGTGCGTTAAAAGCAGTTATATGAGCATCATAATCAGCTCGTAGCTTTGCTAAATTGTTGATTGCGGTTTTTATCGTTTCAATATTCGGTGCGGACACTGGTAGATCACCAAGAAATTCTTGTAGCGGTTGATTGAATTTAACGAATTCATCGTTGAGTGATTTTAATGAGTTTGCTGTGTTATCTACTGTTGTTAGTTTCTCTGTGACCGTCGAAACAAGTATGCCTGGTTTGAGTTTACCATCTTGAAACAGTGCAATAGCGTCATCGGCGGCGTCATGTCTTCGTGTTAAAATGTCATTCAATGACACATCACTGGATTTCAATTTACCCTGTTTGTCTTGAAATACAACTATTTCCTTAGGATCAACATTTGTTAAGTTCAACGTCTCAGCTATTTCATCTTTGATTAGTTTTTTTACATCCTTGACAGAATCAGGTGGTGCAGTGCCATCGGGTTTGGGTTTCAAAGATCTCCCCCAAATATCAATCATGTTATTGTAAAACTCTTTCTCTCTCTAAAATCGTTTCGATTTCCAGCGATTACTAGTGTATTCATTAACGACAACATGTGGTGGTTTTCCGCTTGGGTTACTCAAGGAGTTAGAAATAGCGTCAAGGACATTTAATACTTCGCTGCCGCATATTGGTGGGTCAATCATCGTTTGTGTTGGTAGCGTAGAATACCAAGTCTTCATTGGAAGGGTTTTTATATACCGCATAAACTCTTTTGGTGGGGCTAATCCATATGAATCAAAATAGACAATCCCACGTGGATCAATAGCGTATGCAACCCAGTGAGTACCAGGTCCGGTGCTGTTATCTAAATTAATGATTCCGGTTTCAACGCTGTTTGGTTGATGTGGTAATTGATCTTTCATAAAGACACCTCTAAAGTTTTTAATCGCTAGTTTTTTAGCAGCATCCATTAAATCAAAATTGGACATAGGAATCTTCGATTCCTGAATTAATAAATCGTTCCTGGTAGTCTTAGACCCTTTCCGCTGTACCACGAATACGGGGTTCCTGGTAGTCTTAGACCCTTTCCCTTTTTTTTATATCCTTTCCTAGTTGCCTTCTTTAGTGCCATTCCTGCTGCAGTACCAACGGCTCCTAACGCCGCTGCTTTAGCCACCGCTGGGGCAGCCGCTGCAATCAATGCTGGAATCGCAGCTAACAACGGAAATATACCGCCTGTTTTAATCATATTTTTGATAGCAGCCGCAGAGAGAGTAATCTGAACACCTTTTTTGGCTGCAAGTGCATCATTGAAATGTTTCACCTGACGAGTTGTCAGCGATAGTTTATTTGCACCACCAGTCATTTGGTTGGGTTTCAACGTGATTGTGGTTCCACATTTTTTAGCTGATTCCGATTGCAATTTTTTTAATTGACCGGGAGTTAACGCAACACTAATAACACTATATGACATGTTATACATAATAGATTGATTCTAATTCAATGAAAAATCGAGAAAATCAATCAAAGATTTTCCACTGGTGCATCTACCACTCTCATTCTTCCACCAACACCTTCGAGTAGCATTGATTTATCACTGAGAATGACAGCAACCGCTCTATAATTAGCAATAGCACCACGAGTCACATTAGCTCTAAAGTGTATATCAACGACAGACTGTCTTGTTAAATCGAGATGTTCCAGCGAAAAGTAATAGATCGGATATAGATTTTTAAAATCATATTGTGATATTTGCAAACCAGTATCGACATTTTGATCGCGTGCCATAAATGACAACAGACGATGATAAACTCGTGCAATATGATTTTCGGTGTAATTAAGTTGTATATCCTCGGATGGTTCCTGTTGGCCGTTTATTCTCAGTGAGACGTCTTTCACACCTAATTGATCAAATATCATATGACTGGAGAGTTGATTGCCAACTCGTGTGTTATCCTGTAACGCAATAAATATATGACGTGGCGCAGCAACGCCTTGTTTTGATGCTAGATTCCACGTGAATAACCCGTTGATATTTGATTGTTTAACATCTGTACTCACGGTTAGCCAACTCAACAACGACTTTCCTCCTTGGTCCATAAATGATAGTAATCGTTCTTCTGCGGTGATTGCTGGAGTCAACACTGGCATCCACAATGATATTTTTGTTAAATTGACTTTACCGGCATCAGCATTGGGATTTGCAGCATCTGCTGGAATCCTCCAGATTGCGTCATTATCATCACTCTTTCGTACAAGCGATACTGTATGCTTCGCCCCGTAGATAACTTTTCTGACGTTTCTACAGAATCCAAATATGTGATGCAGTGGAATCGCGCATGAAAATGATTTACGCGCTCCTTGCAACATTGAAATACGTGTTGCGGCTCCTAGATTGAAATTAACGTCGTTGTTTATAATCATATTCTCGACATCAGCATCACTATTATCACGTTGTTTTGGTCGTCTTACAACAAATGGATTTCCTCCAGCGGTATTCTTACCATCTTTTGCAAACATCATAGAGGGTCCTGCTGATCTTGTATAATCATCGGAATATCTCGCTAACCCGATTATTGTTGTAGCCATATCAACATCGCGATCTATGGACTCAATTTCTTTTCCATCAATGAGATATCTAGCACTCTCAAATAACGCCATAATACCATTATTGACAAAACCGACTTGAGTACCATCTGGATACGGTGCTGGTACAGCAGGAGTATCATCAGCTGTTACAAGTTCTCCTTCTACTTCAATAAACGCTTCACAGGGCAAAAAGTATTTACTGGTATCATGGACTTGAAGTTCAATTCTTGCTCGACTATTTGAGTCTATGGCATGATAGGCGTAATATTGATAATCGCGTACAGAATCATCCTTGCCAACTGGGGCGTCTATATCAAATGCTGGATCACGTGACTGTTTGAACATTTTATTCTATTTATCAGAGTCTAAATAGTGAAATCGTAAACAATTTTTCCATTTTCATCGTCGTAGTTTTTTAAAGCCACTTCCTGCTATCATATTTGCAATATTGCTTTGGTCGGGGGTTAAAGCCATCGACGCTAATTTTTCGTCTACTGCGTTATTTATAATTCTACTAACACTTGCAGGCATTTCCGCTGTAGATGGTAACGGTTTCTTTTTTCGTCTCACTAATGATGTTAATTTATTCTTCGCAGTTGAAAATGCTTTTCCAGCAAAATCTCCAACAGCACTAATACCCTTATCACGAATAACATCAATGGCTTTCATTCCTAGTTGTTTAGCCAACGGCATCACTTTTGGAGCCATTCTCGCAAATAACCCTACAATGGTATTGCCTAAACCATCTCCGTAGTATGCTCTATAAACTGGAAACCGTGAATTAACTACGTAGACGGGGGTTGGTTTATCATGATTGTAGTGTATGATCATTATTTGAAATCAGAAACAATTTTTCAATTGACTTTTCAATTCAGTCACTATGATACCCACTTTCCACTAACTCGCCAATGAAATCTCGATATGTGCTGATATCCATGATACCACCCTGAAATAATCGTCTACAGATATCAGCTGCTTCATTAATTATTTCCGGTGAGTTATTTCCAGCTCGGAAACCTCCTACAAGAACTTCTAATCGTGATATATCATTGATAACACTACCAGGACATGTCGTGGTAGAGTCATAGACATCCTTTGGATTTCCAATCGAATATCCTTTTCCGCTTGTTTCCTCAGTTGTACCAGTTGCGCCCTCACTATCATCAAGTAATTGCCTTTGTCGTCCTCGACTTTGTTGTTTTTGTATACCATAGCTATCAACTCCTAATTTAAAAGATCTATACTCAATTGTATCCTTTTTCAAATTACCAGTAATCACCTTATTCGTTTTATACAACCAATTAACCCATTCATCTCGGCTTATTCTACTGTTTTTATACTCGTCTTTTAAAAAATCCTTTCTAGAATCAAAGCTTTTGGCGGCAAAATCACCAAAAGTCGAATAATCGTTGATTTTTATTAATTTAGGTTTTTTGATTTCTATTATAGCTTCTTCGGTAAGTTTGTCTATAAAGGGAACACCTCTTGGGGTGACGACATCAACAGGTTGTGGTTCAGGCGCAGAATCATCAATATCAGCTAATCGTTCATACTCGCGCTGAGTTTTTATATCACTGGATAACTGTTGTATCCCTGCGCGTGTTTGTCCGGTCTCTGCTGCTATCTTTTCAAGCGTATCAAGCAGCGGCGCCTTCTTTACTCGTTCTCGCTCAGGAATATCTCCGTATATCGCTGCTTCAGTTAACTTTTTCACATCTTTGGTCGCACTTGTTATCGGAGTAAACAGTTGTTCACTTGACACAGAAAAGTCAGTCTGCGCTTGTTGTCGTTGTTGCAGTTTATTCCTTACAGAGTCGCGAATTGGTACAAATCTCTTAATTGCATCCAGTCGTTCACGAGCCAATCGGGTTGTTAATGCTTCATTGACCATTATTTAAAATCAGAAACAATTTTTCAATTGCAAAACAATTTTTCAATCCCGACCTAACACCATCGTGGAAGTGTTATTTCATCGTGATACACCTTCGTTCATCGATGGGGAAAGTGTCCAAATTGTATATAAAATAATAATAATAATGTCACTTTCCCCACTTTTCCATTGATCACTGATTTTGACATTTTTAATCAAAAAATGCTAAAAAAAAATTAAAATCTCTATGAGGGGACGGTCACAATCAAATAATGATAAATGGTTGGTCAATCAAAAATGTTCATTTTCTTGAATTAACGCCCGTAGATTTCTAACTTTAGAATTAACCTCCTTTTTCAATTCGTATTCGTACCCCAATTCTTTTCGTATTCGTTCTACGATGGTATACAACGGAGCGAACACACTTACGTCACTGGAAAATGCGAGAGAGTCCCGAATAGAATTCTGAATTCTTTTGATGAGCGCATACTTCTTTGGTAGCATATATTTATTGTTGTTAACTCCGTATTCTATATCCTGAAAATCAGACATGATTTGATCAGGATTTAACCCATCTGATAGTTCAATATCCCAACTTTTCAATTTTGAAATCTCGGATATGATGCTATTCATGTTTTCAGAATTCATTATTCTATAATAATGATATATTTCTAAATGAAAAATATGACGCATTAGACATAACTAAATTCAACTTTTTGTCCCGTCCTTTTTGAAATAGCCGATCGATAAATCCCCTCTGCAACTTTTCGTACTGAGGGTGAACAAATATCGAAATACTTGCCGGCTTCATTCATTGATTGAAATATTTTTTCTTCGTTAGTTGTTGTATTCAAAGATTTTACTGGTCTCGCTTTTTTTGAGCATTTTCCAGTCTTTCCTCGTTTGGTATTCTCACTTTGAGTAACAGCCTGCAGATTTGATAAAGAATTGTTTTTCGGATTTGAATCCTTGTGATCAATGACAGAATCATCCTCGATCAATCCATGGAAACACTCGTACACGAAACGATGGCAGTAATATGTCTTCTTTCCAGCACCAAACATCAAATACCCTTGATTATTCATAACACCAACTGGTTTCTTCAGTCTGCGGTTTCTTACAACACCATCACTTGATGCTTCATAATTTGTGATCACAGGGTGTGGTCTGAATTCTTGGTTCATTTATATATTATACTATTGTTTGTCTAATTCATCATTTGGTTCAATAATGAATCTTTCAATGTAGTCTTGAGGGGTTCTTATGATTTTATCCTTGATGTTGTCAGGGTCAAGGACCTTTTCAGGGTCAAAATTTCTGATTGATTGTCCATTTTTTATTCTTTTATCATAATATCGCTTCAACTCCCTGTATCGCTTACCACCGCAATTTAGACACAACTGAGATTTTCCCCTGACCCCAACTCCACATAGAATACAAGGTAACGGACCAAGGCTTCCACGACGAAAGCTTTGCATATGATACCCACAAAACTCATTTCTGCATGATTTGTTACACGGGGTTACTGATCCAATCATAAGCCACTTGCAGTGATTCATTATATAAAAATCTTTCATTTAAATGCTTGTTTTAATTATAGCATGAGGGAATTAGGGAGAACGCCTTCGAAAAATGCTGATAAGGAGTTTAAGAGATTATTAAAAATCAATCCTAGATTTAATCTCGATAGACCCAAAAAACGTCCAATAGACGGAAACATGAAAGAGTTTAAGAGATTATTAAAAATCAATCCTAGATTTAATCTCGATAAACCCAAAAAACGTAACAAACGTCCAATAGACGGAAACATGAAAGAGTTTAAGAGATTATTAAAAATCAATCCTAAATTTAATCTCGATAAACCCAAAAAACGTAACAAACGTCCAAGAGACGGAAACATGAAAGAGTTTAAGAGATTATTAAAAATCAATCCTAGATTTAATCTCGATAGACCCAAAAAACGTAACAAAATCAATCCTAGATGTAATCTCGATAAACCCAAAAAACGTCCAATAGACGGAAACATGAAAGAGTTTAAGAGATTATTGAAAATCAATCCTAGATTTAATCTCGATAAACCAAAAAAAACGTCCAAGAGATTACCCTGGAAAGATGCTCAATTCAATCTCGATATAGTTTCTAATACACCAAAGAATACAATTCTTGATAAAGCCATGATTAGTAAAATCAGAGACTGTTTTAATGAATTCAAGCGTGATGGAGCATCTTATTGTTGGTCAACATTTCGAATTGATGGTGTTGTTGACGCTACCATGAATGATGAAAAAGCAGCAGTGATAATTTCACGTGTTGGGGAAAAACGGCATTTTTTCCGAATCAAATTCATTATCGAAGTCGATGGTAAATGGATTATTAAGGATAAATTTGAACCAATCCTCAAGAATAAAAAAGCTGTCATTGTGAGTAGAGATTCCAAACCAGGAATTCTAACCGGCATTGACAAACCATACTACGAAAGATCTTATCCCGTAACAGCAATGGTTTATGGGATATATCCGTTAAATGATAAACCCGATATCGCAAAACTAGCTCCTATGAAATATTCTAGTTCACTGAATTGTGTAGCAGAACGAATAATAGAACACTTCACAAATGCATCCCGAGGAAATAAACTAACTGATCTGCGACGTAGGAAAATAACCGAGTGGGAACTGACAGTGAAACAGCATGGTGCAAAGATTTCTGATATAGCTAAATTAGAAGCATCATTAAAATTCCCAATATCAGTAACAACAATAACCGGAGAAGTATTATACGAACCGAAATATCAATCGCGAGGAGCCCCAATACAGATTATTGATCATAACAAACACGCGTGGACACCTGCGGTAACAATATTTCCACGAGAACGAACCGTGAAATATATCCCTAAGGAGTTCGTCGGGGATGTTTTCTATGAAGAGAGATTATTCGATGCTATTCATGCGTTGTGTAAGGATGATCCTGTGTCAGTGTGGTTACTTAGAAGTGATGAAGAATTCGATCAATTTGTAAAACCAAATGGTGAATTATATCGCATTGAAGAATTAGATAACAGAATGAGAAAAATCGCTAGTGATTTTTCACCGGAGAATTCCCATGAAAAACTACTCACGGATAGTTTTACTATTCCATCAGTGGTAGCTCACTTCGCAAGAGAAAAAAACTCATGGCGTCCAACACGAAGTGATTTTCTCGAGGATGTTAAATTGAGTTGTGTCGAATTTGGTCATGGAGGACTGTGGAATACGAAATACTCACGTGATGGTATGATTTCAATTGATATAGCCGCGTGTTATCCCGGAAGTTTTCTCGGATATGGGGAATGCGCTGAGTACTTCAAACGATTTGGACACCCCACGCATGAAATGACTCGTGTTGCGATTAATGGACCATTGCCTGATTTTGATTTAACCGGATTCGCTCGTGTGATATCATTTGAATTAGCTACAGGGTTACATCCGTGTAGTTATGTTTGGCTCGGTAGACACCTATCTGAAAAACACTGGATGCCAATAGTGCTATTGAGATATATGATTGATTGTGGTATGCTAATATCGTTGATTGTTTCCGAGGCTATTATATGCTATCGAGCTCAGAAAGAAGTTTGGCTACCACAACCCGATCTAGATAGAATAATCAACGAACTACGAAAACAGTTTCCAGATTTCAGTGAAGAAGAAATCATAAATTGGTCTAAGAAGTTATTTGAAATTAAAAAAGAACAAGCAAAAGATCTCGGAAGAAGAATAATCGGTAAATTTACCCAGGGTGGACGATACGATAACGCAAAATACTCTTCGCGGTTGATCATAGACGTCGCTGAATACGATTTTATTGTAGCGGATTTAATGAAACAGGGAAAACTTGTATCCCGTAAGGATGCTTTTCTATCCAATGGTGAGGAATTAGGTACGGTTGTTACCTACTGTGATGGATATAATTCCCAGTACACACACTTAAGAAGTTCAATGCTAGCCTATGCTTGCATTAATCTATTTTCGATGATAAATAGATTTCCTAATACCGCAGTTAGAGTAGCCACTGATTCGATGTATATACATAATAAGTACAAATCAGCTGTAGCGGCATTCACAGATCCCGAAGAAAATTGGGGGCGTTGGCGATTTAAAAAAGAGATGCTACATGAGTATTGTGAATCCGCAGACGTTGCCATGGATGATAAATATCTTTGTTGTAACCGTATTGAAATTCAATCAGAACTTTCTAATGCACCACCGGTATCTGATCCAGTATGTAGATATAAGACAGTTTATTTAAACGGTTGTGGTGGGTCAGGAAAGACAACTCGTGCAATTGAATTATTTCGTCGTGGAAACGCTAGCGTTTCTAACATGATTGTGCTAACACCGACTCACAGACTCGCCAGAGAGATGATACAACGAGGGGTAAATGCTTGCACTTATCACAGTTTTTTTCGATGGAAAGGTGACAAATGGACTCCTTAGCGTATGGGTGATAAATTCATTCCTGAAATCATAATTTGGGATGAAATATGCACAGTGTCATTAGATGTATTAAAAACATTTCTTGAGTGGTTGTTAAACAAAAACACAAAAGTCGTCATGTGCGGGGATCACGGCCAACCACCACCATTTGTCGGTGCATCTCCACATGAATGGCTAAAGGGTTTTGTAGACTACTATGAAGAAATCACCACTGATTATAGATCACTTGATGAACGATTACGCGAGTTCAAAGCGCTAATTAGATTACAACCGGATAGAATCCAATGCGAAATAGCGCGTGAAGTGATTTCAGAAACCCCAATGAATGATTTCTGGGAAGCGTGGAGACCAAACGATTTGATCATTGCAAGTAGAAAAATAGTCAGGGATACACTTCAGATGAAGTTATTTGAATTGCATAAAGAAAAATTTGCAACGCTTCCAGTACCCCTTTGTTATAGGCCATCGGATACACGAAAACAGAATATTGAAGTTGATATTCCAGGACAGAGTGAAAAACAAATTCTCGTATTAAATGATATTGTGCTGGTTGATATCAATGTCGTTGAAGATGCATTGCGTGCTAATAAATCCCCGTGGACGCTAGGATACGCAGCAACAATACACTCTTCACAGGGATTGACTATATCGAATACAATTGTTTGGATGGTGGATAATCACATCGAATGGTCAAATTTAGTCTATCTCGCAGTATCCAGAGTACGAAACATAAATCAACTTCGAAGAGTTGTTTTCGATGATAATGACACAACAATAAGTGATATTGATGTTAGCATCATTAATAAAAAAACTCTCCGGTTACAAACAACAGGACAATAAAAAACAACGAGAATTTGATATTGATGCTGAACTAATAATCACTTTGAAGAAACAACAGAATAATCACTTCGCGAGTTGCAATTGTATAATGCGTTGGCAGTATTCGGATAAGGATCCTCGCCAATTCACCGTGGACAGAAAAAATAACAATCTCGGTCATGTCAGAAATAATGTGATGTTGACTTGTCTTGAGTGCAATAGACGCAACGGTGCTAGTTAAGACCATGCGGTGGCAATTGAGTATCCTCGGGAATCACTTGTAGTTGTTGTCGAGTAAAACCCCGCTGAGGGGCAGTTGAATCCAGTTTATAGACTGGAGGTCTACCAGTTGATCGTGTTATACTAGATATCTTATGCGTAGTGACGCTCCAAATAGGATCAGTAGCCCTTTTTCTACCCCCTTCAAGCTCTCCTGGTTCGTATAAGTACCTCACAATGACACTACTACCAAGAATCGGTTCTTTGAAATCTTTTTGTGGTTGTACGGGTATTGACTTCTTTTTAATCGCGTTGATAGGTTTCATGTTGATTGTTCTAGTAATCTCGTTATTCAGTGCAGTAATCACAGATGGTAATCTTTTAACCCATTCATGAGATCGCTTTTCTTGAATGAATTCTTTTGCGTATTGATATCCAAATAACCGCTCAGCAATCGTCCGATTAAATCGTTCTACAATGGCCTGATCGCGATGTAGCGCAGTATGCCCTTGTCGTATGGTGACATTATGATGTTTCATTGTAGATAACACTGCACCCTGAAATTCCTTGCCAGGATCAACTTGTAACAGATTTGGCCAGTGCAGAGGACCTCGTCGATAAATCCTTTCAAATGCAGAAGCGACTTCAGTGGCCGATTTTGTTTTCAGCGGTTCTGCTTCTTTGTATCGACTCGCAACATCAACTACGGTTAAAGCATATTTGTAAACACGATCATGTGGCAGAAATAATATATCAGCCTGGTGAACTTCATTAGGAGCGGTCACATCAAAATGCGAGAATTGAATTTGTTTAGGCGGTGGTAGATAAATTTGCCATAGTGCCTGTTTGGATAACCAATTAGCCGCAGTGGTGTTTTTCACTTTTGCAGCGCTAGCGAGTTCATTGATTGCAGCGTTACCCCTCCAGTATCCCCTCGGAGAATAATAAATTGATTCCATATTATTAATTACCGGCACCTAACATCAATTTACTTTTCATAGCCGATTTTATCAAAAATGAAGACAATTTTTCTTTGAAGGATTTATCAGGAATAGCATTTAACGCATGAATTAATTTCACATCTGCTAGATGCCTGTGTTGCAGATTGCTGCTTTTATAAGCAACATCATGAAGGTGACAGGCCTTATCAATGGCGTTTATTGGTTCTTCACCGGGGTTGGGTTGATTTTGATTATTGAGTCTGATATCAAGTCTTGTTCCCGGTCCACAGTAGCTATATCCTGGGAGGTGCTTTTCTCCGGGGTACTTTGCCCATGGGGTTCCAGGGAGCTTTGCCAATTTGGCTGCGATATCACCTCCTCGTTTTTTTTTAAATCAGATCTCATAGACACAAATCTAAATTTCTTTGTACCACATTGCACGCATTTACCAGAAAGCGCTGATCGGTTATTTTTAGTTGTAATCGTCGTCAAGTCATCTGTGCCAGTACGCGTTTTACACTTCACACAATATAGATCCATAATTTATGTATAGAAATATGGATATAATTGATTTTTCAGCGACTAAAACAAGAGAACCAATTAAGCATCATGCAGCGCTACCAAACTCTATCCGGATGATTATAATCGGGCCATCTGGATCCGGTAAAACGCAATTGTTACTCAATTTAATAATGAGATGGATGAAGTGGGATAAGTTGTATTTAATTGCCCCTAGCGTAGATGATCAACGATGTTATGAAGTGTTAAAGGATTTTAACGAGAATGCATCAGAAATTAAGGGTGAGAACGCCATTGATTTTATAACTGATATCGATGAAGCACCGAGTATTGATGATATTGATGGAGATATTAACAATTTAGTCGTATACGACGATATAATGTTGGATAAACAAAAAAATCCTGCTAGAATATTTTCCCGTGGGCGTCACAAAAACACTGACGTGATATATGTCACTCAACGCTACACTCAGGTTCCAAAAGTCATCAGAGATAACTGCAATATTCTTTCTGTATTCAACGGAGTTGATACTCATACTCTTAGAAATATTTGGCAGACATGGTGTTCTGATATGGACTTCAATCAATTTTAAAACTTCTTTAGTCATGCTCAGTCAAAACCACACGGATTCGCAACAATAAATTTGCATGATCCTCGGACACGATATCGTAACGGACTTGATCAAATATTCGGTTAAAATCATTTATTATTTTTTGTTAACCCAGAACTGAAAACTTTAGCAGCAGAGAGGGTGGATGACCACATCGTTGCGAGCAAAATTGATTAAAAAATCGTAAAATCTCCGTTTTTGCAAAAATGGAGACTTTTTTTTTGGTTAAATGAGATTTGTTGGAAACCTGATATTTTGTTCGAAAACGTTATCTATAGGCCATGTTTTGTTCGAAAACGTGATCTGGAAGCCTTATTTTTGCTTGAAATCGTGGTCTGTTCACCCTCTCTGCTGCTCATGGTCATGCATGATATACTAAAGTGGGTGGTATTATAGAAAGGTAGCTCTACAATGATAGCAAAAAATCTGGACCTTTTAATTGCTCTACAAAATACAGAGAGAAAAAAAACTAAGTTTTTGGACCCGGTTTTTTTTTTCTCGCCCAAAATTTGCCCATGGTCGGATTCCGAATTTGTCTCCATGTTTTAGACTTTATGGCCACAGATCTACGGCAGACAAATCTGAAGCGCACACAGACCGGTAAACCTGTGCAAAAAGTAGGATAAGGTGGACATTTTGAATAAAGAGTCTTTTCCATACGAAAATTATGGGTCTGTTGAGCAAAAGAAAATAATCCATTTTTATCACCTTCTGCCTATGCGCCAGCAAACTAACCAAAGAAAAACATTTTCTTTAGCACAACTAGCCATTTGTCTTATGGAATATTGTTTGGAAGTCGATGTATTAGGATGTATTCAGAAAAAGTCCCCAAAATGTGTTTCCAACTCGCATTGCATGCGAAAACAGCAAAAACCTCCAGGGGTTAATATGTTAACTAAAATGCAACCCAAATTAAGCCCTCAAAAACTGATGTTATTAAGACATGCAATAAGGAAGTTCTATTTCTTTTTCTTTAAATGCCTAATCAATCAACCTAAACACTTGCAACTTAATCAATGTTTATTATCTATTTTATGATTGTTTACCTGCAAATTACAGAAAGCTGATAACTCTTTATTGTTTGAAAAAGAAGTAAATTAAAATATGTGTACTTAACTCCTCCGAATTCAACTCGTCAGACAGAGTTTAAATGCATATCGCAGACTTCATGGTGACTAGATGATTATTTTTAAGCAAATGAATAAGCCAGTGTTCTGAAAACAATTAGTATTTAGAACAAAATATTTTTCCTAAAGTCTAGCTTTCATTACTGCACATGTTGATATAGTAGCATATCATGGCGTATATAAGTGAATTTAATAACGGTTCCAAAAGCAAGTTAAATGAAGCCGTTAGAAGACAAAATATTTAATGTTTCAGTTCAATGTACTTTAACACTCTTTCTATCTATACTCTCTCATTTTTAAATATTTAAAAACCATACCATATTTATGTATGTATATACAGATGCATATATACGCATTCTAACCCTTCCTTTCCTTCTCACATACATATTTTATCTTCATTTATTATTTACACTTATTGATAACTTTAATTATGGGCGTATGATTTTAGGCATAAACAAATAAAAAATGAAGAAAAAATAATTAAAATTAATGGAACGCAATTTCTTTAACTTCCCGTTATATGCTGCGTAATATTTAAACTTTTGTAGTGATATATTATCATATGAGTCAAGCGCAGATTTCCCAAAGGCAACTTCAGTTCCAGTGAATTTGCATTGGGCAAACTGCCTTATGGCATTTTAGTTGCTTTGGTGTCAAATTACATTTTTAGAAATCACATTTTTTATTTTAATGGATGAAATGACAATTTTGATATAATTGCTATTCTGGATGGTAGTTTTCATTGTGTCAATAAAAGAGGTCACAAAGTTGGAAAACAGTGCCTGAGATTTAGGTTTTTGCAAAGGAACTTAAAACTTATATTTTAATAAGATTTGAACATTTAAGCTCGTGTATCTATTTATCTATATGTAGTTTTGATTGCAGATAAATTTGTTCCTAAACTTTTAAATATCATCTCATTTTTTTCCAGGACAGGTGTAATAAGAAGTGAAAAAAAATTCAGGTCCTCAGGTTGATGGTAGTCTTTGATTGTGTGTAAATTAGTCCTCACAATGACGTCCTCACAATGATGGCAAAACCTGAGTAGTCCTCATAATGCATAAAGAAGTATATGGCAAAAATGAAGTGATACAGATATTGCCTATCTTAAAGTTAAGCTTACTTTCAAATTTCTAACATATACTTTCATTCCTTCTTATGGTCCTCGAAATGTAGTAATATGTCAAGGTCCTCACAAGTATATGAATACACGCATGTGTGTGTGTGTGTGTGTGTGTGTGTGTGTGTGTGTGTGTGATTTAGACTTTCAACGTAACTTTAACAATTTCCAAGTCATATCGATAGGATGTCTGTAGTGTGGCAGTTTAAAGTGCTGTCTAGCACTTTGGCAGTATACCGCAGACATGTAGTATGATGTCCTACCCAGTCAAATTATTCTGACACCAGGTCGACCCGTCCGAACACTAACCTTAAAAAGCTGAGCAACTAGCGGGGCAGCTACCATGTTTGTAAGTATTTGGTGTGAGTTAATCGGTGGAAATATATTTTTCTGAACAGGCGAGAAACGACAATAAGGGAAAGTATTTCTGCACATCTATGATGTCCCTTAATGGGACATGCTTTAACAAAGTCACCGTTCTATCTTGTCCCTTGATGGGAAACATATCAATAAGGTTTTTTTTCTGGATATTATTTTCTCTTACTGTCATTTTCATGAGGGGCGGTGGGGATTTCTCATTTTTCATGCTCTACGTAAACACATACCATGGCGAACCCGTAGTGATGAAATAAAATTCTAGAAGTTGAGAAGGCTGATTATGCCAAACTTCAAATTACTCGAGCTCTGAACGGTCAAGAGGTTGACCATTAATAACTTTTGCAGGCTACCGCACCCCCGAGGTGAATCCGGTAGGACAAAATGAAGTTCTCCAGCGGGTTTCAACATGGTTAGCTGTTAATTTTAGAGCCATGCGGGTCCAACCAAAGTTGTAAATATTTTTAAATACTGACCTGTCATGCCGTTACGTGAATGATTCGAAAAGGAACACAGAAACGTAGCTAGAGTGTTTGGAGCCCGTGGACAAAATTCAGTTTTACGCCACTCCGCTACTCTGAGACCCCAAAATTCCACTTACAACCTATTTCATATCCCATTTTGACGCCCCCACTAGACTGGAACCCATGGACATCTGCCTCCCCCCCCGCCCACCCCTCTACACCTCTGAACGAACAGTTTCCATTTGGCTACAATGGTCTCCCACGCTACAAGTAAACCGTCGAGCTAGTGTTAATAAACATATTCTTGAAGTAATATATAAACATATCAGGCCAAATATGAATTTTCTCTCAATGTGCAATTCAGCCATATAAGTGTATATCAGCCGTTATACCTTTAACTGTCGCTAATTAAATAGTTTAGACATATGACAAACTATTGATTTAATCAAACATGTGTAGCTAATAAAATGAGTTTGTTAAATGAATTAGAGCTGAATACATCACTGGGATTTCCCTTGTTGTTTTTGAAATTGTTGTAGAGAGGCGTTGCACACGATTAGTTATGAACCTAGCAGAAATTGATATTATAATAGCAGATACTGCTGAGAAAGGTATATCAGCTGGGGGTAATGCAGACACTTCTCAGATGGAACTGCAACAGTGACAGGTTAAACCCTGTCGAAGTCCTGAGGCATTTTAAATCTTGGGGACTCTCCAATGTCCAATAAAATACACTGTATCAATATTATTTTGATCCAAACAAATACGCTGTATCAATATTATTTTGATCCGTTGTCAAGGGGTCCCTAAAAGGCGTGGTGCCCATAGACCCGTGCCTAATCTTCCTATTTGGTAATCCGGCACTGAACTGCGATTGGTGTAATTGCGTGCTATTTCGATGGCGATTGGCCCCAGTTTACTCATTTGAGATCTTAGATGCTGACATATGCCAGATAGATGAGACAAAGCGGCGGTAGCTATTGCACGTATCACGGGTTCTTCAGATGCACGGGATATACGTGGACACCAATTCCAGTTGGTGAGAAACATATTCCTAAAAGCATCATTTGAAACAAAATATTTACTGTGTCAACGAAATGTTAGAAATATTTCTTGGCTGATTTGTAACAAAACAAACTGCGGTGGTTATCATGTGTGGCGATAATGGGCAACACCAACCGGTTACGGGAAAATCATCACACAACTGGCTAATCCTGTCGACATAACACGGAAATATTTACAGATCACCTGTCATAACGGTGAATCATTACGAGAGTTAAAATAGTTAATTAGAGACAATGTTCAGTGTCATTCTAGATGTGTCGATCAACACCTAATTATATGATAGTTCCTTCCAGAAATATAGTTCGCAATCCTCTTCAACGCAGAATATTTGAGCTTCAATGGAAATCTTTTCCAATTTGGCAGTTCCACTTTGCTATCGTTCAGCGGATATTCGTCGCTAGAATATTCTTGTTGATTTCTTAGGAACGGGTAGCCAGCCAAATCTCGTTCTTTATTATGTCGTTGATGCTCAGTAGGCTCTGGAGCATCAACCACCGTGTAATAACATGTACTCATCGCAGGGACTAAAATGTTATTGCCATTAGGTAAAAAGTTCTTTTTAGAAAATGCTTATTATGGTATCAGAATAAAGAGGAATATTTAACCTCTTTACGGTAAATTTTTTTATCCATTCGTGCTTTTAAGATCTTAACATTGATGCTGTTTTATTGATTCTTTTCTGGAAATACAACATGCTCTTCAAATATATAACATTCTTGGAAATTTAGACTGAAACGTACTGAAAAGTTGAGTATGATTAATTATTGGATACATACATACATACATACAAACATACATACATACATACATACATACATACATACATACATACATACATACATACATACATACATACATACATACATACATACATACATACATACATACATACATATTCTAGATGATGTGCTACAAGAATTGTAGCAATCAATGACTACTCCTTTAATTTTGTACGGTTATTGTAGCCTAAACAGTAAACCGCTGTGGGAAGCGTATGTAGGGAGATTCATAATTCGATGGAGGTAGGACGATTAACTAGTCAGTCTTTAAAATTATCTTTTACACCTAATACGACAAAATAATTAAATTTCTTTTAAAGAGTCTGTTAATTAGACAATTATATTCTTCTATAGCCGTGCCTGAATACTTGCAGAATAGGTATACATATCCGCAATTTGCATGTATATAACAAGCAGACATCCATTTTCCTGACAGGATATCGGAAATGACCCGTACACAGCCAATCAAGGTGGGACGGTCTCCAATTTATTGCGTACATCAAATACCAAAGGTGAAAGCACACAGACATAAGCATATAATATAAATCTGCAACATTACTTTCGATCTGTTAAATACATTGTACCGCAATTTCCCGCTCTAGTGAGTTTCATTCATTCAAGTGAAAACAGACTTCATTCCTCTCCTTATGCAATCGTATATCTAGTTTACTGGAAATATCATTCTCTGTGATTGTTTCCACTCCATCAAACAGCTTCGTCCAGTCCCTTCTACCTCCCAGGTCGTGGATTGATGTAGGCTGATGGGATGGGGTGGGAAAGTGAAATGATAGGAAGTCCCAATTATATTCTTAATGGAAACGTTTTAGACAACGTTCAAAATGAAAATGAAAATGACAAACAAAAACTAGTATTCAAATTTACCAATGATACAGGGATTGTGTTACGTAGAATTAACGATCTATTTCTGAACGTTTTGCTTCCTGTTAAACAAACAAAAGGTTGTACACGTCACCTATATCACTGGTAAACTGAATGTGTAGGAGGTGGCCGCTTAGAAAGTCTCCTGTCCATTTCCCGTAATTTTAGGTAAGCTGTTGACTATGTTGTTCTAATTACTGTCGGTGTCATTGTGTCATCAAGTTTGGCATCATAATTGTTTTCAATATTTACATTCGGATACCATTTAATACAATGATATGACTTCACATGTCTGATGCAGGAAGTAAATATAGCAAAATTTTCATTATATATTTTGATAATGCTTTAAGGTGCGTCCAGTCAGATACATAGCTGTGTGATTTGCTATCTTGTTCAGTGATATAGGTCAACTTGTTTTTATCCACTTGTTTAGTATCGTTCTTTATCGATACTCTCCTGTTCTAGAAATGTTATATGATGTAATTTATCCACAATGCACTGTGCCTTCGGCCATGTTGTTTTCGGACAATATATGATTTAGTGTTCAGTAGACCATATTCTTTTATATTTATAGTCAAGTGGGGTGATTGTCGTTCTTTATGATATTCTAAGTGATATTATTTTGTGACGTTCACAGAGGGACTTTAAATCATAATTGATAATCACTGGTTCATGATGTAGTGACTCTATATACGCTAATATATACCATATTGATCGAGTTACCTTCATTCCATTTCTGAACCGCAACATAAATTTTACATGCGTTGTCAATGGGTTAGGAAATGAGAAAGTGAAATCTTCAAACGTTGAAAAGCACACAGGACACTTTCATCTCCACGGCATTCTGTTGTCCAGAATGGACTCAGCTAGTTGCATCCCAATCCTATATCTGCAACTTTCAGACCCATTCAGGTGAATGTTATATATGATTACATGTATGTAAGACTACTGCGTATATCGTTTCATGAGAGACTTTTAATAAATAAACTTTTCAATATTGAAAATCTGACATAAAATATGGCATTGTCATGCTTGTCTGTGATACAATTATTATGCAATGTGCGTACGTGGATACTATTTTCATCATTTGTTATCCTATGGTTAATTTAAATATGTTCAGATATACACATGTACAGTCCAAATTACTCCACCTACTTTGTGTAACCGTCCGGTGCTGCTACGTCTCAATCTGTCCGTCCAGTTTACTGTTCTACCTTGATGTCATGATGGATTTCACAAAGCGTCTAAAGTTATCTTCCTGATATAATAAACCCCGTGCAGTCGGGTTATTACGTAATATGATTCCTTTGATGTGTGTATATTTTCCTTGTGTGTACTTCAGACTAAGATTCAATATACAAATCATGACTTCTTTGTGTACCACCTACTCTCCTTCTTCTCCGATGATATTTATACCAATATATAATTTTATATCTTTACATATTCAGCTTTATTTCAACAAGAGAACGCTTACCGTCTTATGAAAAAGACAAACATAAATATCATTGCTGGGAAGCAGCAGACATTAGACACATCGTGTAGCATCGTGTAGCAACGGTACGGATTGACTTGGGTTATAGCTCAGAGGGCTGTCATGGCAGAGATCAACCTTAAAGTGCATCAATCGTACAAACAACTCAGCATGTTTTTATGTTTTACAATTTCATTGTTTTAGTCATTTGTTTTTCTGTAGTGTAGTCATATCATTATTGATGTTGTAAAGCGCTTAGAGTTTTGAAAGATTAGGAGCTATACAAAGTCCTCATTATTATTATTATTATTATTATTATTATTATTATTATTATTATTATTATATACGTGGACACCAATTCCAATTGGTGAGAAACATATTCCTAAAAGCATCATTTGAGACGAAATATTTACTGTGTCATAGAAATGTTAGAAATATTTCTTGGCTGATTTGAAACAAAACAAACTGCCGTTATCATGTGCGGCGATAATGGGCAACACCAACCGGTTACGGGAAAATTATCACACAACTGGCTAATCCTGTCGACATCACACGGAAATGTTTGCAGATCACAGGTCATAACGGTGAATTATTACGAGAGCTAAAATAGTTAATTAGAGACAATGTTCAGTGTCATTATAGATGTATTATATGATAGTTGCTTCCAGAAAAATAGTTCGCAATTCTCTACAACGCAGAATATTTGAGCTTCAATCGAAATCTTTCCCACTTAGGCAGTTCCACTTTGTTATCGTTCAGCGGTTATTCGTCGCTAGAATATTCTTGTTGACTTCTCAGGAACGGGGAACCAGCAAAATCTATTTCTTTATGATGTCGTTGATTCTCAGCAAGCTCTGGAGCAACAACCACTGTGTAATAACATGTACTCATCGCAGGGACTAAAATGTTATTGCCATTAGGTAAAAAGTTCTTTTTAGAAAATGATAATTATGATATCAGAATAAAGTAGAATATTTAACCTCTTTACGGTAATTTTTTTTTATCCATTCATGCTTTTAAGATCATAACATTGTTGCTGTTTCCAGCAGTTCAGTTGGGGTGGAATATGTTTATTCAAATTATTGAATTTAATTGATTATTTTCTGAAAATAGAACATGCTCTTCAAATATATAACATTCTTGGAAATTTAGACTGAAACGTACTGAAAAGTTGAGTAAGATTAAATCTTACATACATACATACATACATACATACATACATACATGCATGCATACATACATACATACATACATACATACATACATACATACATACATACATACATATATACATACATACATACCAAATTTACATATTCTAGATGATGTGCTATAAGAATGGTAGCAATTAATCACTAGTCCTTTAATTTTGTACGGTTATTGTAGTCTAAACAGTAAACCGCTGTGAGAACCGTATGCAGGGAGATTCATAATTCGATGGAGGTAGGACGATTAACTATTCAGTCTTTAAAATTGTCTTTTACATCTAATAAGACAAAATAATTAAATTTCTTTTAAAGAGTCTGTTAATTAGGCAATTATATTCTTCTATAGCCGTGCTTGAATACTTGCCGATCAGCTATAAATATCCGCAATTTGCATGTATATAACAAGTAGACATCCAGCGACTAGTTTCCTATTTCTGAACGTTTTACTTCCTGGTAAACAAACAAAAGGTTGTACACGTCACCTATATCACTGTGTGACGATTTTACCCCAAACCCTTGTATGTAGGTATAAGTTACTATAACTTCTGATTCTGACTGACCTTGCACATGTATAAATTGTATGTCTGACTCTCCCCGCTGTGATGTTTCAAAATGTTCTAAGTTAGCTAATCCCCTTACGTAAGATGGTCTTTGTTAGCTCTCGAGGGGAAATTCTACGAGGAGACTGTGTCCATCGCGGACGGGTGACGTAACCACATCAAAGGACAGGAGAGCGCCAAATAAGAAGACTGTGACAATTGATAGACACACAGACAGACATTCGGATGATCGACATTCGAACGACTGACCAGAGTCGATCGCCCTCCAATCGAAATGCGATGTGGGTGGGACTTGATTCGAAAATTTTAGATAATACCTAATGTTTAGTAGGAATTAATCAGTTCGCTACAATAAGAAATTGTGTTAAGAGAGGTAGAACTCCGTACGGCCAGACGAAAATTGGTGGCAGACTCAGATTTTGGAAATCAAGGAAATCTTAAGATAGCTTCAAAGGTCAGTGTGATTTTTGTTTGATTTCTGCTTGATACGTCTGCGGAATGGAAGAATCCTCGAAGCTTTCGGGTGACGTTGAGAGAATTCCGGGGAAATTTCGGATGACGTGGAGAGAATTCCGAGTGAATTTGAGAGATACCGAGTGAATTTCGGGTGAACTCAAGAGATACCGTCGAAGAGGAAACGGAAGTAGAGATAGAAGAGGAAACAGAAGTAGAGATAGATTTGTTTGTTTGTTTGATTAGGATTTTTAACGTAGCTTTAACAATTTTTCAGTCATATCGCTACGATGTCTGCATTGAGGCAGTTTATAGTGATGTCTAGCACTGAGACATCATGCCGCAGACATGTAGCATGATGTCTCACCCAGTCACATTATCCTGACACCAGGCCGACCAGTCCTAACACTAACCTCTTAATGCTGAGCGTCAAGCGAGGCAGCTGTTAGTACCATTTTTGTAAGTCTTTGGTATGACTCGGCCGGGGATCGAACCGACGACCTCCCGCTTCCGGGGCGGACGCTCTAACCACTAGGCCACCGGAGCGGTTAAGTAGAGATAGAAGAGGAAACGGAAGTAGAGGAATCGGAAGGAGAGAAAGACGAAAGGAGACTTATTTAGATGAGTAACACTGAAGAAGGGAAAATATTCCTCACACTGAAATCAACTGATGATCTAGGGATCATTGGGTCAAGAGTGACATTGATTGCTTAATATCTTTAAAATTTTCATTTATTAAATTGTTGTTTAAATTTCATCTTTGTATTTCTTTTAATTTAACTGTCGGCATTGCTGACCGGGGGCTCGTAGCCATATATAATATATTGTCCAGAAGTAAACATTCTGAATGCGGACCAGGGGAACTTCCTCATAATTCTTTAAAGTCTATAGGAAGAACCCCACCCCTACTAAACGACCCTTCACAGTGGGCGCTTTCGTCCGGGATATGAATTAGACATATACTATTTTAGGACCTAAAGTTATTTGTAGGAGTATTAGGGAACAGTGTGAGATATTTTCCATTCTTTGTATTTGTTTTATGATTTTCTCATCTTGCATTTTATTGTCATATGTGCATGCTTTGTAAACCTTCCATTACTAGCAGTACTGGTGGAGCAGATGTCGAACAAATATCTTACCTGAACGAAATTAGTTGCTATCGACAGGTAAGTATTTAAACTTGTATTACAAGTAGCTGTGTCTTGTTAGAATATTGAGACAAGGTATCACTTTACATTAGTTATAATGGCCACCGAAAGGCAAATGATAAAGGAATATCGAGCTATGGGGTCTGAAGAGCTCGGATATGAGGGAGATCGCCTGGCAGCCTTTATAGAAGAAAGGATCAAGGAATGGAAGGCCGAAAAAGCAGCAGACAGAGAAAAACAAAGACAGCTGGAGCTAGCCAAGATAACAGCGGAACAGGAGCTAGCCAAGATAGCTGCAGACCAAGAGCTAGCCAGACTCGCCCACACTCTGGAGATGGAAAAGGTGAGAGCTGAAGCTAGGACCAACGGACGGGACGACGCCAGTACAAGCTCTGGAACGACCGGCCGACCATTCATCGACCACCGGATGGTCCAGATCAACATGCCACGCTTCAATGACAGGGAGGAGGCTATTGACGATTTTCTCGTGCAGTTCGAGAAACTCCCACACGCTCATCAGGTCCCTGAACAGCACTGGGCCATCAATGTCTCAGCCTTTTTGCAAGGTGCAGCTCGGGAAGTCTACCACGGCTTAGCTGCAGAAGAGGCTGATGACTACAATGCCCTCAAGAAGGCCCTTCTCTGCCATTATCGGCTGACCGCCGAGACTTACCGGAAACTTTTTCGGAACTCTGCGAAAAGGGTAACCGAGACCCACTCTCAATTACACAACCGTGTTCGAGGTTTATTTGAGAAGTGGATGAAAATGGCAGAAGTCGAACGCACGTACGATGGGCTCCGCGAGGTAATACTCAAGGAGCATGTCCTGGGTACTTACCGTCGCGAATTGACAGTCTTCTTAGCCGAAAGAGAACACCGGACGCTTGAAGAGATCGCTAACATGGTGGAGCGATACGAGCAGGCGCACTCGAAGAGTGGAGGTTCCGGGGGCGCGGATCGACCCCGACCCTCTGAGTCGCGTCGTATGGGGGAGGTTGAGCCTGCTGTCCGCAACCGTCAGGGCGACGGGAAGGTCGGAGGGGCACCTACAGGTAGGGATGCCACCTATCGACCTGGACAGGCCTCACCCACGAAACCAGGACTTGCAAGTCGGCGAGGGCCGCCGACGTGTTTTAACTGCAAGCGCCTGGGGCATTTTGCCAGGGACTGTCCCAAGGGCAGGCAGACCCAGGTGAATGTCGTTGCTAGGAAGGAGTGCGTGCCGGAAGCGAGTCGCAACCCAGCCAACCTTACGGCCGCAACTGTCAATGGTGAAGGTGCCACCATCTTGTAAGACACTGGGTGCAGCGTCCCCGCGCTTGACGACAAGAAGTATGTCAAGCCGGAGGACTATACAGGGGAGGAAATAGAAGTTCAGTACGTGAACTGCGCGCATGACTCATTACCAGTAGCTGTCATTGACCTCGATTCACCATACGTGAAGGGGAAAATTTCAGCTGCTTGCTTGGAGGGTCTATCACATGACGTCATATTGGGATGCCGTTATGTGTTACCCCATCCGAACCCCGAAACCTGTACACCTATGCCAGTGAGTGCTGTTGAGACCAGGGCCATGAGTCGACAGCCGAAACCGAAGCCGATCCAAGTTACATCGACACCGGTTAGTAATGTTCTTCCAGCTGAG
Source organism: Unio delphinus (assembly GCA_029339505.1). Classification (NCBI taxonomy): domain Eukaryota; kingdom Metazoa; phylum Mollusca; class Bivalvia; order Unionida; family Unionidae; genus Unio; species Unio delphinus. The sequence continues at coordinate 6,741,563 of JAQISU010001241.1, read as the reverse complement.
TTGAGGAAGCTGCAACAGGAAGACGCAACTCTGGCGCAGTTGCATAAACACTCAGAAGCAGGAACGGAAAGGGAAACTCCGAACGGCGCGATGAAGTTTGTCTACAAGAAGGGAATCTTGTATCGCCACGCCAGGGAACACAACGAACACTTTAAGCAAGTCGTCGTGCCAAAGGAAAAGCGTTGTGAAGTGCTGAAGCTTGCACACGAAAGTCTCATGGGTGGACACATGGGAATTGCTAAGACACGTTACCGTCTTGTAAAAGAGTTTTACTGGCCAGGGGTCCAGGAAGACGTAAAACGGTTCTGTCTCTCCTGTGACAAATGCCAGAGAATGGCACCGAAAACGGATCATCGACCCATTCCCTTGGGGAGTACGCCCCTTATCGATGACCCATTTAGACGTGTCGCCATGGATTTAATCGGACCGATAAAACCCGCGTCTGCGCAAGGAAATCGGTATATTTTTTAACGGTCGTCTATTATGCTACACGCTATCCGGAGGCCGTAGCATTGCGTAATATTGACACGGAAACTGTCGCGGAAGCTCTGTTTGCGATCAGGTCAAGAGTTGGAGTGCCCGACGAGATCTTGACCGATCAAGGGACACAATTCATCAGTCGTGTGATGGCGGAGGTGAATCGTCTCATGTCAATTAAGCACCTCACGACCACACCGTATCACCCCCAATGTAACGGATTGGTCGAACGGTTTAATGGGACTCTAAAGCACACGCTCAAGAAATTGTGCGAAGGCCGCCCCAAGGATTGGGACCGGTATATTCCAGCCATGCTTTTCGCATACCGGGAAGTACCACAAGCGAGTTTGGGGTTCTCTCCCTTTGAACTGAGACAGCTGTGGACAGACGACCACGCTGTAGAGGAAGTACGCACTACCTACCAGTACGTCGCGGACTTGCACAACAAACTGGAAGAGGTTTGTTCTCTCGCGCAAGATAATATTAAACCAGCTAAGGCTCAGCAGGCGAAAAATTACAATAAGCGCGCAAAACCACGTCAGTTTGAGGTAGGGGATAAGGTGTTGTTGTTGTTGCCCCAGGAACACAACAAGTTGCAAGTTTCCTGGAGGGGTCCATAAGTCGTCACCGAGAAGGTCGGAGGTCAAAACTACCGGATACGGCTACCGACGAAAGAGAAATTGTACCATGCCAATTTGCTCAAGAGGTACCGGGAAAGGGAGACCGTACGCGATTTTGTTGTCGCCACGATAGTCACCGAGGATGCCGAAGGCGATACGGAAGGTGCCAACACTGTCCCGAGCTGTCCATTAACGAGGGTCGAGACTCCGTCGGACGTGGGGTTTGACCCCATGTTAACTGAAGGTCAGCGGGACGAGATAGAGACCTTGCTGGCCGGGTATTCCGACGTGTTAACAGAAAAACCCGGGAGGACGGCGCTTGTCGAGTTCGGGTTAAAGATGGTGGACGACGGACCAGTGCAGCGGAAACCCTACCCCTTGCCCCACGCGAAACGACAAGTTGTAAGGGAGGAAATTGAGCAAATGATTGCTCTGGGAGTAATCGAACCTGCCGACTCTCCGTACAGCTCACCAGTAGTCCTAGTGCAGAAGAAGGACGGCACCCATCGGTTCTGCGTCGACTACCGGAAGCTGAATCAGGTGACAGAATTTCAAGTCGAAATGTTACCTGACCCGGAACATATCTTCGCTTCGGTCTCAAAAGCGAAATATTTTTCCAAGCTCGATTTGTCCAAGGGGTATTGGCAAATTCCGGTAAGGAAAGAAGACAGACCGAAGCTTGCTTTTGCTACTCCCGACGGGACATACCAATGGCTGGTTATGCCGTTCGGGGTACAAAACGCACCCAGCATCTTTACCCGGATGATGCGGAAGTTGTTGGAGCCCTTGCGCGATAGGGGTGTCCACAACTTCATGGATGACCTCTTGTTAGCTACAGAGACATGGGGTGAACACCTCACTCTGTTAGCTGACGTTTTGGAGCGGCTACGTCAGGAGGGCTTGACAGCCCGACCTTCCAAATGTCACCTTGGTTTCAGGACATTGGACTATTTAGGACATACCCTGAGCCAAGGCACGCTGTCTCCAGAGAATTCGAAGGTGGAACAACTGCGAAACGCCGCACGCCCCACCACGAAAACGGAGGTGATGTCATTTCTGGGATTGGCGGGATACTATCGGAGGTATGTCGCTAATTTCAGCGCGATTGCTGGGCCGTTGTCCGACCTAACCAAGAAACGGACCCCGAGTAAGATTATTTGGACAGATGCGTGTGAACACGCTTTCCAAACACTGAAGGCTAGACTTACATCCGACGCCGTTGTTCGTCTACCGGATTTGGATAAGGAATTCGTTCTTCGCACCGATGCATGCGACACAGGACTGGGAGCAGTACTGCTACAGGAGCATGACAAAACGCTTTTCCCTGTCGCATACGGCAGTCGGAAGTTGTCGGCTGCCGAGAAGAACTACTCCGTAGTTTTCCTTAGAACCCCACCCCTACTAAACGACCCTTCACACACTGGTAAACTGAATGTGTAGGAGGTGGTCGCTTAGAAAGTCTACTGTCCATGTCCCGTAATTTTAGGTAAGCTGTTGACTATGTTGTTCTAATTACTGTCGGTGTCATTGTGTCATCAAGTTTGGCATCATAATTGTTTTCAATATTTACCTTCGGATGTCATTTAATACAATGATATGACTTCACATATCTGATGCAGGAAGTAAATATAGCCAAAATTTCATTATATTTTTTTGATAATGCTTCAAGATAAGTCCAGTCAGATACATAGCTATGTGAATTGCTATCTTGTTCAGTGATATAGGTCAACATGTTTTTATCCACATGTTTAGTATCGTTGTTTGTCGATACTCTCCTGTTCTAGAAATGTTATATGATGTAATTTATCCACAATGCACTGTGCCTTCGGCCATATTGTTTTCGGACAATAGATGATGTAATGTTCAGTATACCATATTGTTTTCTATTTAGAGTCAGGTGGGGTGGTTGTCGTTCTTTATGATATTCTAAGTGATAACATTTTGTGACGTTCACAGAGGGACTTTAAATCATAATTGATAATCACTGGTTCATGATGTAGTGACTCTATATACGCTAATATATACCATATTGATCGAGTTACCTTCATTCCATTTCTGAACCGCAACATAAATTTTACATGCGTTGTCAATGGGTTAGGAAATGAGAAAGTGAAATCTTCAAACGTTGAAAAAGCACACAGGACACTTTCATGTCCACGGCATTCTGTTGTCCAGAATGGACTCAGCTAGTTGCATCCCAATCCTATATCTGCGACTTTCAGACCCATTCAGGTGAATGTCATATATGATTACATGTATGTAAGACTACTGCGTATATCGTTTCATGAGAAACTTTTAATAAATAAACTTTTCAATATTGAAAATCTGACATAAAATATGACATTATCATGCTTGTCTGTGATACAATTATTATGTAATGTGCGTATGTGGATATTATTTTCATCATTTGTTATCCTATGGTTAATTTAAGCATGTTCAAATATACACATGTACAGTTCATATTACTCCACCTACTTTGTGTAACCGTCTGGTGCTGTTACGTCTCAATCTGTCCGTCCAGTTTACTGTTCTACCTTAATGTCATGATAGATTTCACAAAGCGTTTGAAGTTATCTTGCTGATAGAATAACCCCGTGCAGTCGGGTTATTACATAATTGATTCCTTTGATTTGTGTATATTTTCCTTGAGTGTACTTCAGACCAAAATTCAATACACAAATCATGACTTCTTTGTGTACCACGTACTCTCCTTCTTTTCTACCAATATAGAATTGTATATATTTACATATTCAGCCTTATTTCAACAAGAGAACGCTTACCGTCTTATGAAAAAGACAGACATATATATCATTGCAGGGAAGCAGCAGACATTAGACACATCGTGTTGCAATGGCACGGATTGACTTGGGTTAAAGCTCAGGGCGCTGTCATGACTGTTGACTTTCCAAGACGACAGGATACCATTCAATATAGCATCAGTTGAGTGTGTTGTCTTTATCTTGAATATCATATTCACAACGTATCAGATTCAAATCAGAGATCAACCTTAAAGCGCATCAATCGTACAAACAACTCATAGCTTTTAACCCAAATGGTGCAATATTGTATGCAGTGATGTTTTGGATGGTCCTTTTCTGACAAGAACATTGTGTTTTAATCAAGATTGCTAAGCACTTAAAGCCGTATTGTAGTGGTGGCAGATAGGGTTTTAAATATCAGGGATACTCCCGATGAAATTAAGGTTGTAAGAATGGAATGTGCAAGCAATATACGCTATGATGTTTTCTTGCATTGTGATTGAATCACTTTAATTTCCAGTAGTGTTCTGACCTCTGCATTGTAACTATCATTTCAGCTGAAGCACAGACCGATTTCACTTCTTTAAATCTTTAAGGTACGTTGGCACATAATCTGTGAGTGACACGTGATGCTACTCTCCTGTTGTAAAACATTTATGTTCGAAGTTGGAGATAAATCATATTTCTATATATGATGCAGTGATTCATGGCGACGCACGAGGACAATTGCTAAACAACGCTATTGGTGTGACAACTTTGAATCCAAGTATCTTCCTTATACCAGTTACCAAACGACACCTTACGCTTTATTTATTGACAACATTAATAACCATCTCTGATTGCTTGGTTATGAAATGGTGTAAATAAACCATGCAACTCTTGTTTGCTGAATATATGTCCGATGATTAAAAATATTAATTTAAAATTCATTCATTTATTACTTGGTGAGACTATATCAATGTACAGGCATGTTTTGAGTGCCTGCACTACTACGTACCGGAAAAATGAAAAATGTTAATATTTCATTCTTTAATTATATAAATTATTGCATACATATTTGTTTAAAGAAGAAGAATTTAGAAGCTTCCTTTCTATGTCCATACAATACAAACATGATTCTAATGCGCATGAAAATGAACTTTAGATACACAATACGATGTGGGAGTAAAGGCAATGTTGATATTTAAGGCAATAAATATTAGTTAATCGGGTAGAGTCAACTCAGCCTGCAGAATATCGGCCTGTGTGCATCATTGATCATAATCATATGTAGTTTGTGATTCTGATAATAACATTCATTTGTGGTTGACAGCCTTTGTAGGAAAATAATTGGAATTCAATTTCTGGTAGTTAAAAATTACTTTTACCAGATATTTATGCATTTGCATTTCTTTAAAAATTCTGGTTTTATAGCGTACAGTGCTTTTAAATAAATATCCAAACATTTCTTAAATGTTCATAGAAAGATTTTTGTTTTACTATGAACCCAGTATTAATAATAATTGAACAACATATGGTCGAGAAAATGAAAAGCAATACTTACAATGCAATACATTTATGAAGGGCAAATATGTAATCTAATCAATTCGTTGTATCATTGTGTGAATTGCTAAATGCAATTTCAGAACATTTATGAATCAGTATTTAATAATACAGAAAATGCGTTTCTTGACCTTCTCTTTATCAATGTCTAAATATGTTCTTCTAAAATCTTCTTTGAATATTGTACATTGAGCAAACTTTACATAAACTTATAGATATATACAGTGTATTTCTAATTGTTTTCCAGAAGACACAACATTATAAGACATTTAATTTGGTCGCTTTAAGGAACTTCATATCTCCGGTTTGCTGCAAAACATTTCGTAACTGGTTCTGTTCCTTACTGGTTAACATTGGCAAAGTTCGATTTCATTGGTCATGCCTCAAGCGATTCGTTAGGCCTGCTATTTGGGGAATATATCCATGGCAACTAAAATATGTCCGTTGAAGAGTTTTAGCACTAGACCTTAAGCACGAAACACCACTTTCTTAAATGTGTCAAGCATTGGTTCATGGGCCACAATTTTGGGCAGGGTAGAAGGAATGTTGGTGGAGTAATATTATAGCTTATACCTCACGTCATAAGATGAGCAACATACACGATTGTGATGTCATGCAAACTGGCCTTAACGTTATGTACATATTCATTACAAATGCAAAGATCTGTCTCTTTTAAAAATCGAATTACTGCACTAACAGACAGATTATCACTTTATTAGTAATTTGATTTATACAGTTACTCTACCAGTCGGGAATATTTTCGGAAGTACGTAAGACCCTTCTGACGCAGTTATAAAGCAACATGCATGAAAATTGTGAAATTGACATAACATATTCCCACTGCAGACATAGAACGTTTTTCGAAACTAACGCCGTTTACAGCAAGATATCCACTGCTTGAGCTGTATTTTGTTCGATGTTGTAATTAGATATTGCCATTCAGTTATTCCAATATTTAAAAGATTGTTTTTTAAAAATAGTCTCTAAATGTATCAAAGTTATAATTGAATGTGAAATGAGAAGCATTATTATGTGGTGATTTTCAATTAATTTCAAAATTACTGTTTGTATTGTACCTTTTTCTATATATATAATAAGACAAAGAAGACATATTTGGAAATATCTCTGTTTCTGAGCTTTGTTCTAGATATGAATGGTGCCTGTCTGGACAAAAGTGCATAGGGTTCACAACGTATAAGCACGAATGAAACTTGCTTTAAAACCTGTATAGATTACACCGTTGCCTAATTTTTGAACAATTTGTAATAATTTTGTCCACTTTTCTTAATGGCAACGATATGAAACTAAAGACACGGTTAAGAATAGAATTAACCTTCATCCAGTGTCACATTATCGATAATGAATCGACTTGTATTATATTATATTTCAGTGTTTTTCTTCTTGTCAAAATTCTTAATTTAAGTAAAAAAAAAACTATACTTTGCAGCTATTATTACTTTATTAATAAAGACATGAATATTTCTTAATTGTGTATTTTGGGCTTGTGTACTTCCAGAATTTGATGTGAGACATGGAACACCTCCATACGTGCTAAAGAGCATCTAGACAGTGAAATCGGCTGACAAGGAGAGCTACGTACCTATAAGAGTAGAAACAGTCGGTTCAAGGCAAGTATAATGCCTCAAAACTGGCCTGGCTGCTAACGATTTGGAATTGCATAACACTGTATATTACACAATGTTTTAAACAATTATAGCATGGTGAAAAGGTTTGCTTTTGCAATGTGATCATCGTTGCGTGAAAATTGAATGCATGAATATGGCATTTGGATGCATAACTTTATATATATATATATATATATATATATATATATATATATATATATATATATATATATATATATATCAGAATTGTTTATACATCGGTCACTTGCACCCTTATTGTATGCATATATTTTGTCAATTTTAATGACAATTTATCGTTGAAGTTATTGGCGCATTATTATGTACTCTGCGCCGGATCCCACCCAGCAGTATAATCAATGTTAAAGCAAATTCTAATAACATACTTATTAAAGTTTGATCTCTCTCCAACATTTAACCCATATTTTCCATAGTTCAAAACATTTAAGAATAATTTCGTCTCCATGACAATTTGAATATTTGATTATGCTTGGGTGGTTATGATATTTTCAGAAAACATACATTTTCTTAATACAAATTGAAAGTACGTTCTTCTGTGTTGACACTAATGAAACGTCATGGTGGTGTTGAATAAGCAATCAAGTCGGTTATAAAAACAGGTAATAGGTAATAGTTACATAAACTGACCGAAGTCAAAATTCTTAATTTAAGTCAAAAGTCTATACTTTACAGCTATTATTGCTTTATTAATAAAGACATTAATATTTCTTATTATGTATTTTGGGCTTGTGTACTTCCAGAATTTGATGTGAGACATGGAACACCTCCATAGGTGCTAAAGAGCATCTAGACAGTGAAATCGGCTGACAAGGAAAGCTACGTACCTATAAGAGTAGAAACAGTTGGTTCAAGGCAAGTATAATGCCTCAAAACTGGCCTGACCGTTAATGATTTTGAATTGCATAACACTGTATAATTCACAATGTTTTAAACAATTATAGCATGGCGAAAAGATTTGTGTTTGCAATGTGATCATCGTTGCGTGAAAATTGAATGTATGAATATGGCATTTGGATGCATAAATTTTTATATATATCAGAATTGTTTATACATCGGTTACTTGCACCCGTATTGTATGCATAAATTGTGTCGATTTTAATTTCAATTTATCATAGACCTTATTGGCGCATTATTATGTACGCTGCGCCGGATCCCCCACAGAAGTATAATCCATGTTAAAATAAATTCTAATAACGTGATTATTAAAGTTTGATCTCTCCCTAATAACAGCACTCTCGTGATTGGCCCTAATTGCCATCTACTTCTGCTAATAACACATGGAGAACAATAATAAAAACTATGACCTTCTGTATGTATAAGACTACAATTGCTTGTTAATCAGATTCGTTTCATAACCGTGATGTAAGTTTTTGCCGAGACACCGGATTTACACCTTATGCAACCTATTCCTACATGAAATTGGCTCCAGAAAACAATTTATTTTAACATTTACAACCAAACTCTTATCTCACAGTCTGTAAATTCTAGATACCTTCGTGGTATTCGTACTACATGGTAAAGAAATTTGGGAAGTATCCTGAACCTATGATGGTAAATGTTGAACGTAGTCGGGGATACTTTCCTAAAAGTCTCTGTTAAATTGCTGTTCAACTATGATGTGACGTTTTGGGAGATTGTTGTTTAATGGTTAAAGCAATGTATGCATTCGTGAATTAGATTTCTCGGGCTAGCATTGCTCCTGAAACGAATGTTTGACATGTACACCCCATTATTATTTCAAAGTATTGAAAGAGTCAAATACAGTGGTAGTCATTGAAAGAGTCAAATACAGTGGTAGTCATTGAAAGAGTGAAATACAGTGGTAGTCATTGAAAGAGTCAAATACAGAGGTCGTTATTGAAAGAGTCAAATACAGAGGTAGTCATTGAAAGAGTCAAATACAGTAGTAGTCATTGAAAGAGTGAAATACAGTGGTAGGCATTGAAAGAGTCAAATACAGAGGTAGTTATTGAAAGAGTCAAATACAGAGGTAGTCATTGAAAGAGTCAAACACAGTAGTAGTCATTGAAAGAGTCAAATACAGTAGTAGTCATTGAAAGAGTCAAATACAGAGGTAGTTATTCAAAGAGTCAAATACAGTGGTAGTCATTAAGTAGTCAAATACAGTTGTGGTTAAGGCAACATGGCTGCCATCCATATGTTTAGTTCAAAACAAGCTGAATAGGTTAAAATGACCTGGATGGCACTTGTTTGTATTCCAATCAAGCTGCTAACTGATCAATATTTTCAAGATGGTCACAGAAGTGCAGTGCTTGCATTTGAACTGAGAGCCTTCCTCTTTGTAAAAATGACCTTCGGCGACACGACAAATGCATTGTGAAGTTGGAGGTGGGAAGTATACATTCCTTTTGCACTTAGGATACATGGACTTTTAAGAGAAACAAATGATATGCTTATCTTTGATTCATTACATATATTCCCAAAATATGGACGATTTAAACCTATTTGGCTTGTAAACGTTTATATTAGGCAATTTGATGCGCTTCAAATTAATTTAAGCTCATGCATTATTGATATGCATGAAAATAAGACTTCATTCCAACTATTACATAAGGTATTATAAGAAGTTCATTGTGCCATACATATAAAACTCTGGTAGAAGATATTACTAAAATAAATAATCTATTATAGGAATCAAGGTTCCAAATTTAGACGTCTCGGAAACCGATGAAAACCAATAAATATCAACATCAATCTGTAAAGGCCTAAACAGTCTGAAGATGCAGCAATCTGGGTAAGGTAACATTTCTAACACATAACTACATGTGTCAGCATGGCCATCATAAAGAATGTTATTATATTGCTTCTTATTATCTTCTTCTGATATTCTTTGTATATATATACATATGTATGGGTTTATGTATGTCCCGTCCCGTTTTCTAAAAGGATTAGGCCTAGAAAATTATAATGATAATTACAGTATTCGTTATTGGCACATTGATATTAACTGGGCTTGAAAAACCGAGTTTAAGAACATATTACACATTGGCGAGTGCTTCACAATCGTCTATGTCGTATTTCATCTCGCTGTTAAAGTATATACTTACGTAAGAAATGTAAGAAATAGTACGGTTTGTTAACCTGAAATATGTGTGTTCTGACAGTGAACTGGTAATGCAATAACTTTACAGTCGTATGGTACATGACAGAACTTAATGCGTTGCTTTATTTTATTAAACTTATTATCTAAGTTCTCCGTTTCCCTTTTTGTGCTGATTTATTAAATTTTGCACAATATTTATTACTATTTGATTTGGGAGAAATTCATCTTAATGTCAGGTCATTATCGCAGTCTTGTGTGGAAATGTTATGAGTGAGGAAATGCTAATCACAGCATTTTGAGGGACTGTGTGCGGTAATACTTATCCCATTTTCGGATGGACTTGCGTGTAACTAAATGCATGTTTAAGCGTTAGAGAGCAGCCATAAAAAAATAATATATTTTAATTATTGGCTTCCTTGGTGTAATCCTAGCGATTCTTTTGGAATCAAAATAATGCGTTTTCCGGAAAATTCTTAAACGAGTCGTTCTTACAAAGAGTAATCAATCTTTATCAGTAATTACAAATTAAGCAATAATAGGATATTTTATGAGGTCTGTGGCAAAATAATGATTTAGAGAATAATAGTCTATAAGCCAACCTAAGCTAATCGTATCTTAATATGTCCGTCCCCTACTTTTAGGAAATGTCTTTTCGGTTACATAATTGATTTCAAATTAAGAGTGCGTAATAAACACTGTATGATAAAGAAACAATCGCTATACCAAGACACAAAAGTTCAATATGGTAATATATATATATATATATATATATATATATATATATATATATATATATATATATATATATATATATATATATATGACATTTCCAATGTCACTGAAGTAAAAGTAATCGGTGGCATCATTGAGATATGTTTTGAAGCATTCGTGTATCAGACAGGTAAAATATGCATTCAGTGATCTATTTATGGAAATCAATGTCCTAAAATACTCTTCAATAGTCGAATAAGAACGTGTAAAATCTTTGTGAAAATTCATTTTATTGGAGTCATTTAGCTTACAACGAAAGCGATTGTAGTGATTAGAGCAAGATGATGTTTTGTTAAATATAAATCAAATATTTCAAAATGAAGAAGAAAAAAATAACCCTTAAGTAGACTGATTTGCATATAATAATAATAATAATAATAATAATAATAATAATAATAATAATAATTTAAATGATTCGTCACCATGCATTGCACATCATATGAAACTTCTATTAGCTTCCCACTTATCCAAGATATGTGACTCAGGCTTATTAACGAAATCCAGCTCAAATGTGATGCGTTTTTCTGCTAAGATTGTGGACTTGTTTAAACACTGGTTTGACTCATCCTCACTAGTGTATTTGTTGGTACATTTAACATTTGACAACAGACTAAGGACCTCGTGGACAAGAGCCAGAACATCTCGCAGCTTTTAACTACAGGCAAATATAGTTTAGAAAGTTTCTTGAAATACCTGCAGCTATTTATTAGATTATTTGTTAAAGGAAAATACAATCGAACAAATAGTTCTGAAAAGTTTTTAAAATGTACTTAGATAATAATAACAATAATAATAATAATAATAATAATAATAATAATAATAATAATAATAATAATAATATTCATGCCGTCATGTAGGAAAATAACTAATAAACCGTATACTTTGGTCTTATTGATGAGTTACTGCCAGAGGCGTAACTGCGGGTTTGAATCAAATTAGATACCATCTGTCAGTCTTCTACATCATGCATAGCTCCTTTATTCGTCTGTTATTAATTATTACGTTTCTTTAACGAAGTAAACGTTTCATGCAAAACTAAATTTTACTACGTATACAGGGCTTAGAAAAGGCTGTGGCGGGAGCGTGCTAAATTGAAACTGGTCTTACATACGAAACTTGTTTCTTTTGTCATTTTTAACGAAGGCGTTTGCATCATATAATATAAACGATTCTCCTCAAAACATAAAAAAGGTGCACACCGTTAAAATGTTCAATTACGCTCATTTTTGTATCAGTTGTTTTTCTTCATACACTAGCATCAGGTTTGCCAAGTTTGCATTTGTCCATAAAAGTAAGATTAAATGCAATGTATTAAGATGTTATTCAAGACAGTACCCAAGAGAGAGAGAGAGAGAGAGAGAGAGAGAGACAGAGAGACAGAGAGAGAGACAGAGACAGAGACAGAGCGAGAGAGATAGAGAGAGAGAAATAAAATTCGAGATTACCGTTTGAAGTTCTTAATTTTATTTTTAAATTGCTACCTTCTATATGAGAAATCTGTACTCTTACTCAATTTTCAATATTTATAAGAATAAGCAAGCTATTCAGTGCTTTGTTATTACGGAAGATTTCATATTGTTCGATAAGATTGTTATCATCTAATATTGTCTCACTAATATTTGACCATAAATATGTTTGCATTCTTCTGCAGATCATTCCAAAAAAAAATCGACGAAGAGTCACGGGAACTTTATAATCTGCTACTATATGCAAAAGGTGGTCAGTGGGATAATGTCTGGCCAATAATTGGAACTCCAGAACATCCCAAAAGGTCGTACCTGATTAATTCTATACCAGAAAATCGCCGATGGGGAGTTTTACACCAGGCTGTCTATTGGAGAGATCCGAATATTGTACAGAAACTTCTCAAATTTTGTGCTTGTGATTCTAGCTTGAAGACAAAAGAGTGTACGTCGGATATAGGTCCCACAAGTGGCATGACCGCGATTGAGCTTGCTAGTGCATATGGATATACGGAGGTCAAGAAGGTACTAACAAGCCACATTTGCAACTTTGAAACAGAGGCTGAAGAGATTGATACTTTCTATCCCTGGCACGCAGACATGGAACTGAAGGGATTTGGCCTGATACATATTACTCTTGCTGCGTACAAGAACACATTTCATCCCAAGAATATTGACCCAAGAAAACCGATTGTAACGGTACTAGGAGATATTTTTAATGATCTGAACACTTCTCAGAATAGATGGAAAGACGTGCGGGACAAAATATGTGACTCCCTTTACGTGGTCAGTGACGTATCGGCCAAGCAGCTCAAAGAATGTGCGTCCAGAGAGCAATTTTACAAGACAATCGTCAACGTTTACACTGATGAATCAACGCTTCTCTATACAATTATGAACACAGCTCTTCGAAGGCAAAACGTGTCTGACTACAAGCCTTCAGCCATTGATCTTGCGATGGGTCCATACGTTGTTATGTACCAGACACTTCTCCTTTTCTGGGCAGAGCTGAACCGCGAAAATGCCACGACTTACAGAAGAATGTTGCTGACTAAAAAAGATCTTGAAAAATATCAGATAGGGGTCAGATTTACATGGCTATCCTTCGTTTCATCCTCTGTGGAGCTTGAAAAAGCCTTGCCTTTTCCGACAGTAAGTAAGGTCAAAGGTGGATGTATCGTAATCTTTACCATTGACAACACAATTAATTCAACACATACCCCAAGAAATATTTAAACGTATGCTCTATATATGGAAAGAGAAAGAGTGTATCCCACCGGTTCAAAATTTGTGGTAACAGGCAGGCACCAGCGAAATGGGGAGATGTAGGTGAATTTAAAACTTCTTAGCAGCTAGTTGAGTATATTACAACATGGTTAGAAAACCAAACAATCCGAACACTGGCCTGGTACCTAGCCATTGACTTTATCAACATTACAACAGTCTGAAACTTAAAATTGGGATCTGAGAATCGATGCCATATAGTGAGTGTAAAACGTTTTATTGTATTATCACAGCTATATGCTATTGTAAATATTAAGTTCCTGGAGGTTTCAATTATGGAAAAAATTAGTTTCCTATGTTTAATGGTAAATTTAGGAAATTAATTATATTTATTTGGAAACATTACATATATATTTCTGTTATAAGGACTAATAAAGGTGAGGAAGGAAGTAATATTTAGTTTGTTCAACCTCCTGCACAATTAGTTTTCAGACAATCATTCAGACAGCGTTGATGATATTATCGTGTGTACTTTGCCAGCTATATTTGTGAAAAACGAGAACCTATGATTATGATGGGTTTGAAGTCGTATATAAATATTTTCTTTCCTTCAGAATGTGTTGTCATTTCGTTTATAGTAGAGTATACTCTGCCCATGTTGACCTTACGTAGCATCATGTGTTATTACGATGAACTTAATATGAATTCATCCAGTTAGCACACACACACACACACACACACACATAGCAATTTTAGCCAGTTCGCAATAGAGCTACAAACTAGAAATTCTTATATTATTATGGTTATACTTCAGTGTCATCTAATCAAGTCACAATTATTATGTTTTTTTGTGACAAACTCATTATTGATCTCCGTCTACATGTTGACATATTGGTTGTATTCAACAGTGAACAATTTGATTTCCACATGATTTATTTGTCGGTTCAAGGTACTTGTATAACAAAGTATTTTCTTAAACAGGTGTTTTGACCGTGAAGTGAGAGAGATATTTGTATGTAGCAAACTATTCTACGTTCCAATGTTATTATAAACTATCGATTTCTATATCGTGTGAAGAACCTAATACTTGCAAAAATGCTACAGTATTTACTTGAACCTAAGCAGGATTCAAACATTGGTCTTGATGATGATGATGATTGTTCGAGAACTCAAAAACGCAATGTTCATATGAAAACTTTTGCTTCTTTTGAAAGTTAGTATGATTAACTTTGTTAAATACTTCTAGAGTCGTTTGCCGATCGATGTTTTTCTCCTTCTTGCTCCTACGTCAGAGGTAAACCTATCAGAAAATTGATAGTAGAATATGAAATAACTACTGGTTAAAAGCACAACATCAACTGATACACAACATTATCGAAAGCTACACAAGTGTCAAAGACAAACTGCGCGAGATCTCATGGTCGACTTAGATTTGTACCGCTTATACCCCAACAAAACAAATCGAGACAGCATAAAAATAGCCGGGTCTAATTCGTAAAATAGCTAAATGCATCTGGAATATCTAACAAGCAACAAGGACAACAGCAGATTGTTTTAAAGGAAACCCATTTCTTGGCTTAATATTCGGTCACAATCTTTTGGTGGTCTCTTAATAATTCATGTCTTGTTTCAGCAAACACTGGTGCCCCTTGCAAGCTATTAAACTTTCTGCTGACGTTAATCGCATATAATGACGTAATTAAAAGACTAATGTCGTTGGTGACCGACAAAGACTTCACCTCGTTAGCATAAACCCACTTTAAACTATGTCAGCTCGATCTTAACAGCACCGTTTGTAGATGTCATTTTGTGTTAGTCAATTGAATCAATGGACCTGGCGACATTTGAGACGACCAGCGCTTTCACGCATGGGTTAACATATACCATTATATATATATATATATATATATATATATATATATATATATATATATATATATATATATATATATATGCCATGGAACGATGATGATGCAGTGGAAAGGTAGAGATCGACATAATGTTTAATAGAATGATCATCTTAAGTGGACGTGTGATACAGGTGCGTGTTGTAAACGCCATGAAACCAGTTTACGTAACACATTACGAAACTGGCCTAGGTAACGCTGTTCATGGATTACTCACAACCTGATCATCACGCTAACATGTTGCTCTGCAAATCGTTGATAGTATCAACCATATTGATGCCCATCATTTAGAGAAACTAGGATTGCAAGCGGTTCGACTGATTGACTACAATGGTTAGTGATTTGCGCAAGATCAAAGGCGGTTACGATACAAGCAAAATAATCATTGCTTGCCGCCCTTTGTACAATTACTATTAAAGGGTGATTGCGACATTTATACTTAATACTTACATTTTCCTAATATAAATTGAACGCCAATGTCCTTTTCCACTTTTACTCTATTTTAGAAATGTGTATGGTGTTGAATGAGCAATCAATGTGGAATCAAAAAAGGTGTCGAAGAATAGGTGCGTAAATGGAACCCAATCGTTTTGGTAGTTTAAAGGAATGGTTCTGCTTTTACAGCTTCTATTGTTAGATAACTTAAGACATGTATATTTCTTAATTAAATATTTCAGGCTTTTTTCTTTTAAAGTCTCAGGCTCGTTAAAGTCTCTAGACAGTGAAATACCATTATCAAGGTGGAAAGCTAGCTAGTCACCTGTACCAGTATGCACGATTTGTTGAAGGCATCTTCAATGCCATATGACTTGGATGGATGGTATTTACTCTGATTTGCATACTAAATAAGGCCGTATACTACAATGTTATTCAAAACTATTATCATAGGCTTAAAGGCTAGCATTTTGCACTGTGGGCATGGCTTTGTTCAAAGTTGACCTCACAAATAAAACATGCAAGTATGATTTTTTGGTTGGTGTGCATAAACCTATTTGATCAAAACTGTGCATAAACACTGTCTTTTTTTAACCTTAATGTATGCATGTATGTGAACAACTTCAGTGGAGTTTTGTTTTAAGCTGCAAGCTTCGTCAAGTCCCACACAGCAATATATCACCGCTCCGATCTTGTCCATTCGTTCGTTTATTAAACTTTGTTATCTCCTATTTCCTGTACTGTGCATAAACGCTGACCCGTTTAAACTGAATGAATTTATATATGTGAACAACTTTAGTGGCCTTTTGTTGTAAGCTGTAAGCTTCGCCAAGTCCTACATAGCAATATTGCACCGTTCTGATCTTGTCCAATCGTTCGTTTCTGAAATTTTGATTTCTCCCAGTTTGCTGTACTGTATGTAGAAAGTGGTCCTTCTGCAACAAATCCAGAACAATAATTATTTGTTTCTAATACTACATTTACTTTAAAGCAGACTTTTTACATAACAATGAAGTTATGTTATGCAATGAGATTGGAAGTACATTTTAGGCTACTTGCTCATAAAAATAATTAACTTTGGAATACGAAAGATTTAGTTGTTGATAACAGACAATATATTTCACATTTGATCACAATTTGTAGCTACAAAATCTCCTATTGCCATTCATGAAGCATTTTAAAGGATATTTGTTTGAAATCTCATGACACTATGATAATGACAAGGGTAAGAAGCATTTGAGATTGAACACCATTTTAAATATTTGAACTAATGCAGGCAGTTATAACTCACGACATGCGCAATGAAATATTTTTTTTATCACAAAATGATCATTTCACAAAGGAGTTAGGGCATTATAAGGTTTGCGTATTTTATACGACATTCCTTTTATCAATGTACTAAACAATGTCAAAATATGTATACCACTTTAAAAAAAACAACTATTTTGAGTACAATGTAGAAGGTAGAAATAAATGGATTGGTGAAATAGTCCCTTTTGAAGTTTCTGAATTATAGATTTCACGTTAGTTTGTCATGCAATATTACTTAAAAAGAGATGGATATATTTGTGACTTAGCTGTTTTGTGCATGCAATGTTCTTGAAACTAACCTACATGTAAACCCCATCCACTGTCACTTCAACATAATGAGAGATTGAAATACTAATGGTCGGCTAGAATTCACAGCTGAAAGCTGTAATTACTCCATGCCTTCAAAATTACTTCACAGCTACCATTTATACTGTGAACATCGCCATGTACCAAAATGACCCTTACAAATTTAAATAGATATGTTCTTTGGAGTTTGGGGTGCGTACCCATCTTTTTCTTAGATAGTCCAATACCTTCTTCAGGACAAATGAATGAAATGTTTACGTTTGGATTTATTATATCTTTTCTAAAATTATTGACCATTTGGACTGGTGTACGTTTTTATAAACAGTTATATTATCCCATTTGTCTATCCTCGAAAATTTGATGACATCCATTAAAGTAAGTCCACCCCCAGTATTATGCAAAATAATATAAGAATGTCTTTATGCCATAGAGCACCAGTGTGGTGGAAGACATTACCAAAAACTGATCATTTATTATAGGTATAAAATTCTAAGTTTATGAGATGTTATGTTTTTTTTTTACCATATGCAAATTTGACTTATAGTAAAAGGAAAGCTTTATTGTATAATTCTTTCATTTCCTTTATTAATGGAAGCGTTGTGATTATTTAATTTAGCTGCTTGTCTGTTAATTTTAATTTGTATTTCATTATGTGCGTGTGTAATGTAACAATGTTTGCTAGACTTGACCTTCTCCGATATTGAGTTCTTTTCTGCTTGACCCGATTGACAATTGTATTTTTTATTTTCTTTATATAAACAATCAATAATACCTTCAGTATTCTCTATGTGTATGAGCCTATTAATATAAATAGTATTCGAGTAAACAAGAAGAGGTAAATGTTATTTCGGGTCAGGGTTATGGAAAATCCTAAGTCAAATTATTGACTATGAACTTGTAAATTAACAAGGCTGATTAGATCATTATAGAAGGTTATTTTTCATTAGGCAATGGTTGTTTTAGAAAATGCTAGTTGTGACCTGAGGTCAAGCAGAAAACAATATTATCTTTTGACTGTGAGGGTTTTATCAGTGCTTCTTTAACATCTAGTACTTTAAGTTGGATTATGTTGTGACCAGTTTTGACTAAATTTTGCTTGTTCAAATTATTTAATTTTATTGGTTATTTTCTCTGATAATACACAAGTGCTCTGACAAAATTCTTGGATAAAGAAATTCGTTGACATTTATGCTGATTTCAAACCTGGAATAATAGTTTTGTGATTCAAACACAATTAAATATTTTCCAGTATTCTATGTTTAAAACGTTTATGTCCTTGTAAGGTCGCTATGTTAATTGAGTTGAATATACATTTTGTAAAACAGATCATAAGCACCGAGACTAAGGAACCATTTTTAATTCGTATGTAGTTTTAAAAAATATCGAATAATTGCCTGCCTTTCCTCTGTAATATTCCATCTCTAAATAATAACCGTAATTAAATAATTTATTTATTTACATTAATTATCGACATTAACTGTTCGACTTCCTCCTTTCTTTTCTTGACCCAATTTAGTATGGTGTGATTGTGCGGGCAAGATTGGTAATAGTCAAGGTAGGTGACCTACAAAAAAAATCCAGTTAGAGAGTATAATTCAAAGAAAACCCGACTACATTTTCTTATTTGGAAATCTGAACATCATCAGCAATTGGAGTGTTGGTGACTGAATAAAGACAGTATTTTAATGGTTCCCTCATAGCTTGGCGGCTTAGTCTCCTGGGATTGGGGAATATTTAGAAATTAAATTAACTGACAATTGAATTTATTCGTTCCATATGGGAGCCCGTTAGATCCTTTTCTATACAACTTATGTTTGCAAATATGTATCCTTAATCGTAATTAATTATGTCATTCAATAATTGTCCTGTATTTGTTTGGGTGATGGAGCATCTGAGTTTCGTACTACTAGGGACATTTTACTTCTTGCCACGATCCACCACTACTGCAGTATGCATAATACATTGGAACATATTTATGATTTACGCATCTTTCAGTTTTCAAAAGGAACGTGAGTACACATATCATTTCATTGAACGTTATTTATCTTATTTTCGGTTCCTATGAATATACATATGTGGCATAATTGAAAATTTGAATATGATAAGTTTGACTGGTAGGTTAATCTTGTGTATTTGTTTTATTCCTGATGATGGCGAGGAACAGAATCACGAATTGAGTTCATTGTGTTCAGAATAACGTTATAACGTTATTCGGGGAATCCCGTTACGTATAATTATAACATATTTCTGGAAATCCCACGTCATTTAACAGAATTGCGGGACAACTGTAAACGTGTAAATTTATAACATTATTTCTCGAGAAAACTGATTTTGTTGGAAATGGCTACTTTAGAAGGAATGCACTCCTTACAGTTAGGTTTCAGGTAAGTTAGTGATTGCTAAATATAAACAATTGATTGATACATTGCATAAATATAGTTTTTTGTGCAGGCTGAATTCCACGTACTAATTTGAATGCTAATGATACCTAGATACATGGGCATGATATCCCAAATACCCACGTTTACAATGTATATTATATCAATATAACACTTTTACTCAAGAAACTCACCACCCCCGGTCCTGACAGTGACCAGGATATAATAATGTAAACAAAATCCGTCATGTATACTCCTTTGCAGATGATATATATTTTTAAAATGAACTCGGACCGCCCTGGTCTGATCAGGTCAGGTGTTGGGGAAGGAGGGGTTATTACAAAATTTGAAAAGAGACGAAACGTCCCTTCTAGGGCACCAAAACAAAATCCCGTGTGTCTATTTACTCAGAACGTGCGTAATACCCAATAAGAGTGCGCAAAACCAAAAAAGATAACTTCTCAAGTGACTAGTGACTATACGTTTGTGTGTACGGTATTTCTTTATCCTTTGGGAGTTTCGGGAAACATCAGGAACCTTCCGTCGCTACACTTCCTCTTTCCGAAACATACCTCAGAGTCTGGACATGCTGAAGCTAAGATAACACCCTCCTCGCTCTAGTTAATACAGTGGCCATATTACAAGTAAGTTTTGTTTAATTGCTTTGTGTGGAATAGGTAGAGATTTGTTAAGAAACAGGCAGACGTACAAAGTGTAGGATATTATGATACCCAAGGCTTCTTTTATAGAAATTATACAATAATAATAATAATAATAATAATAATAATAATAATAATAATGATCATCAGAATAAGTGTTATTTTTATAATAATAATAATCATAATTTATTATTATTATTATTAGTAGTAGTAGTAGTAGTAGTAGTAGTAGTAGTAGAAGCAGTGGTAGTTATGCCAGTGAAGATGGCTGAGATCTGAGGTCATAACTCACTTTGTAACAATAAAAAATGATTACGGCCGTGCAGCGACCCCAAACTTGGCATGTTCTCTTCAATTTATATCTTGGTACAGTTTGCACATTCCGGCTTCGGCAACATATAAGAGCTGCTGTGCCAGGACCACTCATTTGTAGAGTGCTGAGTGCCAACTCAAATATTCCTTTCACTAATTTATTTATTTCTTTCTTTACAACCTATATTCACCAAAAAAATAAAAAATAAAAATAAAAAATAAAAAATCAACTTGTAGGACCAAAGGGGTTTCTGCGTGATATGTAAACGACAGTTTGTCAACACACAATATGTGTTACGTAGCGGCCAGTAGGTTTGGTGTAGTAAGAACACAGTAGAACCTCTTGAAGAACCACCAACCCAAGGGAAGCCACTGACAAACTTTCTCACATACCCACGTTAACCGAACCAAAGACTCGAACTCAGCCCACAGAGGTGAGATATGATTGGTTTGTAAAGGCACACGCCTTAGACCACTCGGCCACACCGGCCCTCTATTTATCGACAAGTTACAACAATGAACCAATGTCTACAGACAACATTTTATCTTTGTATATTTAATATACTTAAAACTTAAAGACTTTTAAGACGGATATTGAAATAAATACGGCACGGATCAATGACCTAATCCACAAAGTATGCACTACACTGGTAAACATAGAAGTGAAAGTAATTATAAAGATCAATGCAATATATGCATATATTTATGTACAGGTAACATTGAATAGATACAAAGTGTGTGTGTGTGTGTGATTTAGATTTTGAACGTAACTTTAACAATTTCCAAGTCATATCGATAGGATGTCTGTAGTGTGGCAGTTTAAAGTGCTGTCTAGCACTTTGGCATTATACCGCAGACATGTAGTATAATGTCCTACCCAGTCAAATTATTCTGACACCAGGTCGACCAGTCCTAACACTAACATTAAAAAGCTGAGCAACTAGCGGGGCAGCTACCATGTTTGTAAGTATTTGGTATGAGTTAATCGGTGGAAATATATTTTTCTGAACAGGCGAAAAACGACAATAAGAGAAAGTGTTCCTACACTTCCATGATGTCCCTTAATGGGACATGCTTTAACAAAGTCACCGTTCTATCTTGTCCCTTCATGGGAAACACATCAATAAGGTTTTTTTTCTGGATATTATTTTCTCTTACTGTCGTTTTCATGAGGGGCGGTGGGGATTTCTCATCTTTCATGCTCTACGTAAACACATACCATGGCGAACCGCTAGTGATGAAATAAAATTATAGAAGTTGAGAAGGCTGATCATGCCTAACTTCAAATTACTCGAGCTCTGAACGGTCAAGAGGTTGACCATTAATAACTTTTGCAGGCTACCCCACCCCCGAGGTGAACCCGGTAGGACAAAATAAAGCGAAGTGAAATATCAGCTGTTAATTTTAGAGCCATGCGGGTTCAACCAAAGTTTTAAATCTTTTTAAATACCGACCTGTCATGCCGTTACGTGGATGATTCGAAAAGGAACACAGAAACGTAGCTAGAGTGTTTGTAGCCCGTGGACAAGATTCAGTTTTACGCCACCCCTGCTACTCTGAGACCCCCAAATTCCACTTACAACCTATTTCATATCCCATTTCGACGCCCCCGCTAGACTGGAGCCCGTGGACATCTGCCTCCCCCCCCCCCCCCTACCCAACCCTCTACTCCTCTGAACGAACAGTTTCCATTTGGCTACAATGGTCTCCCACGCTACCTGTAAACCGTCGAGCTAGTGTTAATAGACATATTCTTGAAATAATATATATACATATCAACAGGGTTAATAACACAACGGGGAGAAACGCGATACCATTTAATTAAGATATACATGTGATTTATTAGTATATATGTGTGCATGCAGTGATTTATTAGTATATCCGTTGTTTATCAGTACATTTGTACTACTTCGGCTCCCAACACCGATTGTTGTCCTACACGTAACAACCATGTGTCTTACTCGCTCCATTTAAATTGTTTATACCAATGTATGGTAGGATGGACAAGACACATTACCGATTTTATGAAATATATCAACACCGCTAACCGGCACATGCGATTAATTGTCGCTATTTAAACAGCTCATGCCAATACTCGCTGGCATGGATCAGGACAATTATTGATTTTCTCTCACTGTGCAATTCAGCCATATAAGTGTATATCAGCCGTTATACCTTTAACTGTCGCTATTTAAATAGTTTAGACATATGACAAACTATTGATTTTATCAACATGTGTAGCTAATAAAATCAATAGTTTGTTAAATGAATTAGAACTGAATACATCACTGGGATTTCCCATGTAGTTTTTGAAATTGTTGTAGAGAGGCGATGCACAAGGTTAATTATGAACCTAGCAGAAATTGATTTTATAATAGCAGATACTGCTGAGAAAGGTATATTAGCGTGGGGTAATGCAGACACTTCTCGGATGGAACTGCAACAGTGCCGGGTTAAACCCTGTCGAAGTCCTGAGGCATTTTAAATCATGGAGCCTCCTCGCAATTTATCTCCAATAAAATACGCTGTATCAATATTATTTTGATCCGTTGTCAATGGGTCCCTAAAAGGCGTGGGGACCATAAACCCGTGCCTAATCTTCCTATTTGGTAATCCGGCACTGAACTGCAATTGGTGTAATTGCGTGCTATTTCGATGGCGATTTGCCTCAGTTTACTCATTTGAGATCTTAGATGCTGACATATGCCAGAGAGATGAGACAGAGCGGCGGTAACTATTGCACGTATCAAGGGTTCTTCAGATGCACGGGATATACGTGGACACCAATTCCAGTTGGTGAGAAACATATTCCTAAAAGCATCATTTGAGACGACATATTTACTGTGTCAACGAAATGTTAGAAATATTTCTTGGCTGATTTGTAACAAAACAAATTGTCTTTATCATGTGCGGCGATAATGGGCAACACCAACCGGTTACGGGAAAATCATCACACAACTGGCTAATCCTGTCGACATAACACGGAAATATTCACAGATCACCGGTCATTACGGTGAATCATTACGAAAGCTAAAATAGTTAATTAGAGACAATGTTCAGTGTCATTCTAGATGTGTCGATCAACACCTAATTATATGATAGTTGCTTCCAGAAAAATAGTTCGCTATTCTCTTCCACGCAGAATATTTGAGCTTCAATGGAAATCTTTTCCACTTTGGCAGTTCCACTTTGTTAT
The DNA here is from genome assembly GCA_029339505.1 of Unio delphinus. Classification (NCBI taxonomy): domain Eukaryota; kingdom Metazoa; phylum Mollusca; class Bivalvia; order Unionida; family Unionidae; genus Unio; species Unio delphinus. The sequence continues at coordinate 6,717,475 of JAQISU010001241.1, read as the reverse complement.
CGTTCAGCGGATATTCGTCGCTAGAATATTCTTGTTGATTTCTTAGTAACGTGGAGCAAGCCAAATCTCGTTCTTTATTATGTCGTTGATGCTCAGCAGGTTCTGGAGCAACAACCACCGTGTAATAACATGTACTCATCGCAGGGACTAAAATGTTATTGTCATTAGGTAAAAAGTTCTTTTTAGAAAATGCTAATTATGGTATCCGAATAAAGAGGACTATTTAACCTCTTTACGGTAATTTTTTTTAATCCATTCATGCTTTTAAGATCTTAACATTGTTGCTGTTTCCAGCAGTTCAGTTGGGGTGGAATATGTTTATTCAAATTATTGAATTTAATTGATTCTTTTCTGGAAATACAACATGCTCTTCAAATATATAACATTCTTGGAAATTTAGACTGAAACGTACTGAAAAGTTGAATAAGATTAATTCTTGGAAACATACATACATACATACATACATACATACATACATACATACATACATACAAACATACATACCAAATTCACATATTCTAGATGATGTGCTACAAGAATTGTAGCAATTAATGACTACTCCTTTAATTTTGTACGGTTATTGTAGTCTAAACAGTAAACCTCTGTGAGAACTGTATGCATGGAGATTCATAATTCGATGGAGGTAGGACGATTAACTAGTCAGTCTTTAAAATTATCTTTTACATCTAATAAGATAAAATAATTAAATTTCTTCAAAAGAGTATGTTAATTAGACAATTATAGTCTTCTATAACCGTGCCTGAATACTTGCCGAATAGCTATAAAAATCCGCAATTTGCATGTATACAACAAGTTGACATCCAGCGACCATTTTCCTGACATGATATCGGATATACCCGTACACAGCCAATCAAGGTGGGAACGATCTCCATTTTATTGCGTACGCCAGGTACCAAAGGTGAAAGCACAGACAAAGACATAAGCATATAATTAATCTGCAACATTACTTTCGATCTGTTAAATAAATTGTACCGCAATTTCCCGCTTTATTGAGTTTCATTCATTCAAGTGAAAACAGACTTCATTCCTCACCTGATGCAATAATATATCTAGTTTACTGGAACTATCATTCTCTGTGATTATTTCCACTTCATCAAACAGCTTCATACAGTCCCTTCTACCTCCCAGGTGATGCATTGATGAAGGTTAGTGAGATGGGGTGAGAAAGTGAAATGATATAAAGTCCCAATTATATTCGTAATGGAAACGTTTTAGACAACGTTCAAAATGAAAAACATAAAGTAGTTTTCAAATTTACCAATGATACCGGGATTGTGTTACCTAGAATTATCGATCTATTTCGGAACGTTTTATTTCCTGGTAAACAAACAAAAGGTTGTACACGTCACCTATATCACTAGTAAACCGAATGTGTAGGAGGTGGCCGCTTAGAAAGTCTCCTGTCCATGTCCCGGAATTTTAGGTAAGCTGTAGACTATGTTGTTCTGATTACTGTCGGTGTCATTGTGTTATCAAGTTTGGCATCATAATTGTTTTCAATATTTTCATTCGGATACCATTTAATACAATGATATGGATTCACATGTCTGATGCAGGAAGTAAATATAGCCAAATTTTCATTATATTTTTTTTGATAATGCATTAAGATGCGTCCAGTCAGATACATAGCTGTGTGAATTGCTATCTTGTTCAGTGATATAGGTCAACTTGTTTTTATCCACATGTTTAGTATCGTTGTTTATCGATACTCTCCTGTTCTAGAAATGTTATATGATTTAATTTATTCACAATGCACTGTGCCTTCGGCCATATTGTTTTCGGACAATAGATTATATAGTGTTCAGTAGACCATATTGTTTTCTATTTAGAGTCACGTGGGGTGGTTGTCGTTCTTTATGATATTGTAAGTGATAACATTTTGTGACATTCACAGAGGGACTTTAAATCATAATTGATAATCACATGTTCATGCTTTTGTGACTCTATATACGCTAATATATACCATATTGATCGAGTTACCTTCATTCCATTTCCGAACCGCAACATAGATTTTGACATGTGTTGGCAATGGGTTAGGACATGATAAATCGAAATCTTCAAACGTTGAAAAGCACACAGGACACTTTCATCTCCACGGCATTCTGTTGTCCAGAATGGACTCAGCTAGTTGGATTCCAATCCTATACCTGCGACTTTCAGACCCATTCAGGTGAATGTCATATATGATTACATGTATGTCAGACTACTGAGTATACCGTTTCATGAGAGACTTTTAATAAAGAAACTTTTCAATATTGAAAATCTGACATAAAATATGGCATTATCATGCTTGCCTGTGTACAATTAAAATGTAATGTGCGTATGTGGATACTATTTTCATCATTTGTTACCCTATGGTTAATTTAAATATGTTCAAATATACACATGTACAGTCCAAATAACTCAACCTACTTTGTGTAACCGTCTGGTGCTGCTACGTCTCAATCTGTCCGTCCAGTTTACTGTTCTACCTTAATGTCATGATGGATTTCACAAAGCGTTTGAAGTAATCTTCCTGATATAATAACACCGTGCAGTCGGGTTATTACATAATATGATTCCTTTGATGTGTGTATATTTTCATTGTGTGTACTTCAGACTAAGATTCAATATACAAATCATGACTTCTTTGTGTACCACCTACTCTCCTTCTTCTCTGATACTATTTCTACCAATATAGAATTTTATATCTTTACATATTCAGCTTTTTTTAACAAGAGAACGCTTACCGTCTTATGAAAAAAAGAAGACATAAATAGCTCGTGTAACAACGGTACCTATTGACTTGGGTTAAAGTTCAGGGTCGCTGTCATGACTGTTGACTTTCCAAGACGACAGAATACCATTCAATATAGCATGATCAGTTGAGTGTGTTGTCTTGTTCTTGAATATCATATTCACAACATATGCGATTCAAATCAGAGATCAACCTTAAAGCGCACCAATCGTACAAACAACTCATAGCTTTTACCCCAAATGGTGCAATATTGTATGCAGTGATGTTTTGGATGGTCCTTTTCTGACAAGAACATTGTGTTTTAATCTAGATTGTTAAGCACTTAAAACCATATTGTAGTGGAGGCAGATAGGGGCTTTAAATGTAAGGGATATTCCCGATGAAATTAAGGTTGTAAGAATGGAATGTGCAAGCAGTATACTGATGTTTACTTGCATTGTGATCGAATCACTTTAATTTCCAGTAGTGGTCTGACCTCTGCATTGTAACCATCATTTCAGCTGAAACACAGAGCGATTTCACTTTTTTAAATCTTTAAGGTACCTTGCTACACAATCTGTCAGTGACTCGTAATGCTACTCTCCTGTTGTATAACATTTATGTCCGAAGCAGGGGGTAAATCATATTTCTATATATGACGCAGTGATTCATGGCGACGCACGAAGACAATTGCTAAACAACGCTATTGGTGTGACAACTTTGAATCCAAGTATCTTCCTTATACAAGTTACCAATCGACAACTTACGCTTTATTTATTGACAACATTAATAACCATCTCTGATTGCTTGGTTAGGAAAGGTGTAAATAAACCAAGCAACTCTTGTTTGTTGAATATATGTCTGTTGATTCACAAAAGTCATTAAGCCTATCACTTGGTGAGACTATATCAATGTACAGACATTTTTTGAGTGCCTGCACTACTACCTACCGGAAAAATGAAAAATGTTATTATTTCATTCTTTAATTATATAAATTATTGCATACATATTTGTTTAAAGAAGAAGAATTTGTAAGTATCCTTTCTATGTCCATACAGTACAAACATGATTCAAATGCGCATAAAAATGAACTTTAGATACACAATACGATGTGGGAGTAAAGGCAATGTTGATATTTAGGGCAATTAGTATTAGTCGGTTAGAGTCAATTCGGCCTGCACAATATCTGCCTGAGTGCATCATTGATCATAATCATATGTAGTCTGTGATTCTGATGATAACATTCATTTGTGGTTGACAGCCTTTTTAGAAAAATAATAGGAATCGAATTTCTGGTAGTTAAAAACTTACTTTTACCAGATATTTATTCATTTGCATTTCTTTCAAAATTCTGGTTTTATTGAGTACAGTGCTTTCAAATAAATAACCAAACATTTTTTACATGGTCATAGAAAGAGTTTTGTTTTACTATGAAACCAGTATTAATGATCATTGTACAACATATGGTCGAGAAAACAAAAAGCAATATTTACAAAGCAATACATTTATGAAGGGCAAATATGCGTTGCATCATTGTGTGAATTGCTAAATGCCATTTCAGAATATTTACGAATCAGTATTTAATAATACAGAAAATGCGTTTCTTGACCTTCTCTTTATCAATGTCTAAATATGTTCTTCTAAAATCTTCTTTGAATAATGTACATTTAGAAAACTTGACATAAACTTCTAGATATATACAGTTTACTTCAGAGTGTTTTCCAGAAGACGCAACATTATAAGACATTTAATTTGGTCACTTTAAGGAACTTCATATCTCCGGTTTTATGCAAAACATTTCGTAACTGGTTCTGTTCCTTACTGGTTAACATTGGTAAAGTTCCATTTCATTGGTCATGCCTCAAGCGATTCGTTAGGCTTGTTATTTGGGGAATCTATTCATGACAACTAAAATATATCCTTTGCAGTGTTTAGCACTAGACCTTAAACACGAAACTCCGCTTTCTTAAATGTGTCAAGCATTGGTTCATGGGCCACAATTTGGGGCAGGGTAGACGGAATGTTGGTGGAGTAATATTATAGCTTATAGCTCAAGTCATAAGATGAGCAAAATACACGATTGTGATGTCATGCAAACTGGCCTTAACGTTATGTTCATATTCATTACAAATGCAAAGATCTGTCTCTTTTAAAAATCGAATCACTGCATTCACAGACAAATTATCACTTTTTTAGTAATTTGATTTATACAGGTATCTGCCAGTCGGGAATATTTTCCGAAGTACGTATGACCCTTCTGGCGCAGTTTTAAAGCAACTTTCATGAAAATTGTGAAAGTGACATAATATATTCCCACTGACAGACATTGAATATTTTTCGAAACTAACGCCGTTTACAGCAAGATATGCACTACTTGAGCTGTATTTTGTTCGATGTTGTAATTAGATTTTGCCATTCAGTTATTCCAATATTTAAAAGATTTTTAAAAAAATAGGCTTTAAATGTATCAAAGTTATAATTGAATGTGAAATGAGATTCATTATTGTGTTGTGATTTTTAATCAAATTCAAAATTACGGTTTGTATTGTACCTTTTCCTATATATAATAAGACAAAGAAGACATATTTGGAAATATCTCTGTTTCTGAGCTTTGTTCTAGATATGAATGGTGCATAGGGTTCACAACGTATATTCTAAAACAGCACGAAGGAAACTTACTTTAAAACCTGTATAGAATAGACGTTTGCCTAATTTTTGAATATTTTGTAATAAGTTGTGTCCACTATTCTTAATAGCAACGATAGCAAACTAAAGACACAGTCAAGAATATAATTAACCTTCATCCAGTGTCACATTATCGATAATGAATCGATTTATATTATATTATATTTCAGTGTTTCTCTTCTTGTATTTGTACTGAGAGCCTTCTTCTTCATTGTGCCTTGTTTATAAGATCTAAAATTATGCATTTTAAAGTTTTAAAACATCCAATTCTTTAATTTTTTAAGCAATCCAACATTTAACCCATATTTTCCATAGTTCAACACTTTTACGAATCATTTCGTCTCCATGACAATTTGAATATTTTATTATGCTTGTTTGGTTATGATATTTTCAGAAAACATACATTTTCTTAATACAAATCGAAAGTACGTCTTGGTGGTGTTGAATGAGCAATTAAGTCGGTTATAAAAACAGGTAGTAGGGAATAGTTACATCAATCGACCGAAGTCAAAATTCTTAATTTAAGTCAAAAGTCTATACTTTGCAGCTATTATTGCTTTATTAATGAAGACATAAATATTTCTTATTATGTATTTTGGGCTTGTGTACTTCCAGGATTTGATGTGAGACATGGAACACCTCCATAGGTGCTAAAGAGCATCTAGACAGTGAAATCGGCTGACAAGGAAAGCTACGTACCTATAAGAGTAGAAACAGTGGGTTCAAGGCAAGTATAATGTCTCAAAACTGGCCTGACTGTTAATGATTTTGAATTGCATAACACTGTATATTACACAATGTTTTAAACAATTATAGCATGTCGAAAAGGTTTGCATTTTCAATGTGATCATCGTTGCGTGAAAATTGAATGTATGAATATGTCATTTGGATGCATAACTTTATATATATATATATATATATATATATATATATATATATATATATATATATATATATATATATATATATATATATATCAGAATTGTTTATACATCGGTCACTTGCACCCTTATTGTATGCATATATTTTGTCAATTTAATGACAATTTATCGTAGAAGTTATTGGCGCATTATTATGTACGCTGCGCAAGATCCCACACAGAAGTATAATCAATGTTAAAGCAAATTCTAATAACATGCTTTTTAAAGTTTGATCTCTCCCCAATAACAACACTCTCGTGATTGGCCCTAATTGCCATCTACTTCTGCTAATAACACATCGAGAACAATAGCCATGACCTTTTGTATGTATAAGAATACAATTGCTTGTTAATCAGATTCGTTTCATAACCGTGATGTAAGTTTTTGCCGAGACACCGGATTTACACCTTATGCGACCTATTCCTACAGGAAATTGGCTCCAGAAAACAATTTTTTTTACAGTTACAACCAAAATCTTATCTCACATCTTCTCACAGTCTGTAAATTCTAGATATCTTCGTGGTATTCGTACGACATGGTAAAGAAATTTTGTATGTATCCTGACACTATGATGGTAAAAACATCAAGAAGCATCTGATGATGCACACAGGTCTACATCTTTGAACATATGTAGACTGTGAAGATATACAAGAGGCAATGGTTTTTGTCAAATTATAGTTACTGTTGCAACAGAGTAATATCAAGTTTGTATACAATATCATTTGTTATACATTATACTTGGTAAGGTCTTAATATGTAATATGTATACTACATTTGGAGATTGTTGTTTAGTGGTTAAAACAATGTATGCATTCGTGAATTAGATTTCTCGGGCTAACATTGGTCCTGCAACGAATGTTTGTCATGTACACCCACATTATTATTTCAAAGTATTGAAATAGTCAAATACAGTGGTAGTCATTGAAAAAGTCAAATACAGTGGTAGTCATTCAAAGAGTCAACAATAGTGGTAGTCATTTAAAGAGCCAAATACAGTGCTGGTCATTCAAATAGTCAAATACAATGGTATTAATTGAAATCGTCAATACAGTTGTAGTCATTGAAAGAGTCAAATACAGTGGTAGTCATGCAAAGAGTCAAATACAGGGGTAGTCATTGAAAGAGTCAAATACAGGGGTAGTTATTGAAAGAGTCAAATATAGTCGTAATCAATGAAAGTGTCAAATACAGTGGTAGTCATTAGGTAGTCAAATACAGTGGTAGTCTAGGCAACAGGGCTGCAATCCATATGTTTAGTTCATAACATGCTGAATAGGTTAAAACGACCTGGATGGCACTTGTTTGTATTCCAATCCAGCTGCTAACCGATCAATATTTTCAAGATGATCACAGAGGTGCAGTGCTTGCATTTGTACTGAGAGCCTTCCTCTTTGTAAATATGACCTTCGGGGACACGACAAATGCATTGTGAAGTTGGAGTTGGAAGTGTATATTCTTTTTGCAATGAGGATACATGGACTTTTAAGAGAAACAAATGATATGCCTATCTTTTGATTCATTACATATATTCCGAAGATATGCACACTTTAAACTTATTTGGCTTGTAAACGTTTATATTAGGCAATTTGATGCGCTTCAAATTTATTTAAGCTCATGCATTATTGACATACATGAAAATGAGACTACATTCCAACTATTACACAAGGTATTATAAGAAGTTCATTGTGCCATAGATATAAAACTGTGGTAGAAGATATTACTAAAATAAACAATCTATTATAGGAATCAAGGTTCCAAATTTAGACGTCTCAGAAACCGATGAGAACCAATAAATATCAACATCAATCTTTAAAGGCCTAAACAGTCTGAAGATGCAGCAATCTGGGTAAGGTAACATTTCTAACACATAACTACATGTGTCAACATGGCCATCATTAAGAATTTTATTATATTGTTTCTTATTATCAGCTTCTGATATTCTTTGTATATATACACATATGTATGGGTTTATGTATGTCCCGTTCCGTTTCCTAAAAGGATTAGGCCTAGAAAATTATAATGATAATTACAGTATTCGGTATTGGCACATTGATATTAACTGGGCTTGAAAAACCGAGTTTAAGAACATATTACACATTGATATTAACTGGGCTTGAAAAACCGAGTTTAAGAACATATTACACGTTGACGAGTGCTTCACAATCGTCCAAGTCGTATTTCATCTCGCTGTTAAAGTATATACTTACGTAAGAAATGTAAGAAATAGTACCGTTTGTTAACTTGGAATATTTTTGTTCTGACAGTGAATTGGTAATGTAATAACTTTACAGTCGTATGGTACAGTACAGAACTTAATGAGTTGAGGGACTGTGTGAGGAAATACTTATCCCATGTTCGGATGGACTTGCGTGTAACAAAATGCATGTTTAAGCGTTAGAGCGGAGCCATAAATAAATAATATAGTTTGATAGGCGTCCTTGGTTTAATCCTAGCGATTCTTTTGGAATCATAATAATGCGTTTTCCGCAAAATTCTTAAACGAGTCGTTGTTACAAAGAGTAATCAATCTTTCTCAGTAATTACAAATTAAGCAATAATAGTAGATTTTATGTTGTCTGTGGCAAAATAATGTATATTTTGTATGATCGATTTAGAGATTATTAGTCGATAAGCCAACCTAAGCTAATCTTATCTTAATGTGTGCGTCTCCTACTTTTAGGAAATGTCTTTTCCTTTACATAATTGATTTCAAATGAAGAATGCGTAAAAAACACTGTATGATAAAGAAACAATCGCTACACCAAGACACAAAAGTTCATCATGGTAATATATATATATGACATTTGCAATGTCACTGAGGTAAAAGTAATCGGTGGCATGATTGAAATATGTTTTGAAGCATTCATGTATCAGTCAGGTAAAATATACATTCAGTGATCTATTTATGGAAATCAATGTCCTAAAATACTCTTCAACAGTCAAATTAGAACGTGTAAAATCTTTGTGAAAATTCATTTTATTGGAGTCATTTAGATTACAACGAAAGCGATTGTAGTAATTAGAGTAAGATGATGCTTTGTTACATATAAATCAAATGTTTCAAAATGAAGGAAAAAAATAACCCTTAAGTAGACTGATTTGCATATAATAATAATAATAATAATAATAATAATAATAATAATAATAATAATAATAATAAAAATAATTTAAATGATTCGTCACCATGCATTGCACATCATATGAAACTTCTACTAGCTGCCCACGTATCCAAGATAACTGACTCAGGATTATTAACGAAAACCAGCCCAAATGTGATGCGTCTTCCTGCTGAGATAGTGGACTTGTTTAAACATTGGTTTGACGCATCCTCGCCAGTGTATTTGTTGGTACATTTAACATTTGACAACCGACTAAAGACCTCCGGGACAAGACCCAGAACATCTCGCAGCTTTTAACTACAGGCAAATATAGTTTAGAAACTTTCGTGAAATACCTGCAGCTATTTATTAGATTATTTGTTAAAGGAAAATACAATCGAACAAATAGTTCTGAAAATTTTTTAAAATGTACGTTGATATTAATAATAATAATAATAATAATAAGAAGAAGAAGAAGAAGAAGAAGAATCATTCCGTCATGTAGGAAGATAACTAATAAACCGTACACTTTGGTCTTATTGATGAGTTACTGCCAGAGGCGTAGCTGGAGTGTTTGGAGTCCTGAGACAAGGTTCATTTGTACCCCCCCCCCCGTCAACTCTGAAACCCATTATTTCCATCAATAAAATCACCATCACCCAATACAACTTATTTCAAAGCCCAATTTGCGCCCTGCCCCCTCCCACTACTCTGGCGCCTGGGGATATCAGTCCCCGTCTCTCCTCCTCCCCCCCCCCCCCAGCTACGCTTCTGGTTACTGCGGGATTGAATCAAATTAGGTCCCATTTGTCAGTCTTCTACGTTATGCACATATCCTTTATTCGTCTGTTATTAATTATTACGTTTCTTTAACGCAGTAAACGTTTCATGCAAAACTAAATTTAATTACGTATACGGGGCACAGAAAAGGCTGTGGCGGGTGCGTGCTAAATTAAAAGTGGTCTTACAAGCGAAACTTGTTACTTTTGTCATTTTATGCGACGGCGTTTGCAGCATATAATATAAACGATTCTCCTCAAAACAAAGAAAAGATGCACACCGTTAAAATGTGCAATTATTTTCTCATTGTTCCGAGTTTCATTATGATCATATGAAATGTTCTACGCTCATTTTTGTATCAGTTTTTTTCTTCATATACAAGCATCCGGTTTGCCAAGTTTACATTTGCCCATAAAAAGCAATATTAAATGCAATGTATTAAGATGTTATTCAAGACAGTACCAAGAGAGAGAGAGAGAGAGAGAGAGAGAGAGAGAGAGAGAGAGAAAAATTCGGGATTACCGTTTGAATTTCTTAATTTATTATTTTTATATTGCTACCTTTTATATGAGAAATCTGTACTCTTACTCAATTTTCAATATTTATAAGAATAAGCAAGTTATTCAGTGCTTTGTTATTACGGAAGCATTCATATTGTTCGATAAGATTGTTATCCTCTAATATTGTCTCACCAATATTTGACCATAAGTATGTTTGCGTTCTTCTCCAGATCATTCCAAAATAAAATCGACGAAGAGTCACGGGAACTTAATAATCTGCTACTATATGCAAAAGAAGGTCAGTGGGATAATGTCTGGCCAATAATTGGAACTCCAGAACATCCCAAAAGGGCATACCTGATTAATTCTATACCAGAGAATCGTCGATGGGGAGTTTTGCACCAGGCTGTCTATTGTAGAGATCAGAATATTGTACAGAAACTTCTCAAATTTTGTGCTTGTGATTCTAGCTTGAAGACAAAAGAGTGTACGTCGGATATAGGTCCCACAAGTGGCATGACCGCGATTGAGCTTGCTAGTGCATATGGATATCCGGAGGTCAAGAAGGTACTAACAAACCACATTTGCAACTTTGAAACAGAGGCTGAAGAGATTGATACTTTCTATCCATGTCACGCAGAGATGAAACTAAAGGGGTTTGGCCTGATACATATTACTCTTGCTGCGTACAAGAACACATTTCATCCCAAGAATATTGACCCCATAAAACCGATTGTAACGGTACTTGGAGATATTTTTAATGATCTGAACACGTCTCAGAATAGATGGGAAGACGTGCGGGACAAAATATGTGACTCCCTTTACGTGGTCAGTGACGTATCGGCCAAGCAGCTCAAAAAATGTGCGTCCAGACAGCAATTGTACGAGACAATCGTCAACGTTTACACTGATGAATCAACGTTTCTCTATACAATTATGAACACAGCTCTTCGAAGGCAAAACGTGTCTGACTACAAGCCTTCAGCCATTGATCTTGCAATGGGTCCGTACGTTGTTATGTACCAGACACTTCTCCTTTGGTGGACAGAGCTAAAGCGTGAAAATGCCACGACATACAGAAGAATGTTGCTGACTAAAAAAGATGTTGATCAATATCAGATAGGGGTCAGATTTACATGGCTATCCTTCGTTTCATCCTCTGTGGTGCTTGAAAAAGCCATGCCTTTCCCGACACGAAGTAAGGTCAAAGGTGGATGTATCGTAATCTTTACCATTGACAACACAATTAATTCAACACATACCCCAAGAAATATTGAAAAGTATGCTCAATATATGGAAAGAGAAAGAGTGTATCCCACCGGTTCAACATTTGTGGTAACAGGCAGGCACCTGGAGCAAAATGGGGAGATGAACGTAAATTTAAAACTTCTTGGCAGCTAGTTGAGTATATTACAACATGGTTAGAAAACCAAACAATCCGATCACTGGCCTGGTACCTACCCATTGACTTTAGCAGCATTACAACAGTCTGAAACCTAAAATTGAGATATGAGATTCGATGATATAAAGTGAATGTAAAACGTATGGTATTGTAAATATTAACTTCCTGGAGGTTTAAATTATGGGAAAAAAATAGTTTCCTATGTTTAATGGTAAATTTACGAAATTATTTAAATTAATTTGGGAACATTACATATATATTTCTGTTATAAGGACTAATAAAGGTGAGGAAGGAAGTAATATTTAGTTTGTTCAACCTCCTGCACAATTAGTTTTCAGACAATCATTCAGACTGCGTTGATGATATTATCGTGTGTACTTTGCCAGCTATATTTGTGAAAAACGAGAACCTATGATTAAGATGAGTTTGAAGTCGTATATAAATATTTTCTTTCCTTCACAATGTGTTGTCATTTCGTTTATAGTAGAGTATACTCTGCCCATTTAGACCTTAGACAGCATTATATGTTATTATGATGAACATGATATGAATTCATCCAGTTAGCACACGCACACACACACACACACACACACACACACACACACACACACTGAGCAATCTTAGCCAGTTCGCAATAGAGCTACAAACTAGAAATTCTTATATTTATATGGTTATACTTCAGTGTCATCTAATCAAGTCACAATTATTATGTTTTTTTTGACAAATTCATTATTGATCTCCGTCTATATGTTGACATATTGGTTCTATTCAACAGTGAACAATTTGATTTCCACGTGATTTATTTGTCGGTTCAAGGTACATGTATAACAAAGTATTTTATCTTAAACAGGTGTTTTGGCCGTGAAGTGAGAGAGATATTTGTATGTAGCAAACTATTCTACGTTCCAGTGTTATGATAAACTATCGATTTTGATATCGTGTGAAGAACCTAATACGTGAAAAAATGCTACAGCATTTACTTGATCTTAAGTAGGATTCAAACATTGGTCTTCCATAAGAAGAGTTTCCTGACTATTATTCTAAGATATATTTTGTTTTTGCTATAACAAATTGCGGCACCAACGATCACACTATGTTCTTGGTCAGTCTTGTAACTTTGGTTTTCGTCCATTGTTTTAAAGGTTATTCCTTTGGAGTATCAACTTGTTTGATTGTTTTCATTTTAGTTCTTCTCACTCGGTTCATACATTAGAAAGATCAGACGAACAAAAGATTATGCAGAAGCTGCTGATAATAATAATGATGATGATGATTGTTCGAAAACTCAGAAACGCATTGTTCTTATAAAAACGTTTGCTGCTTTTGAGAGTTAGGATGTTTTACTTTGTAACATACTTCTAGAGTCGTTTGCCGACTGATCTTCTTCTCCTTCGTGCTCCTACCTCAGAGTTAAACATATCAGAAAATTGATATTAAATCGTATTTATTACCGTTCTGTCTGGTTTGGATAGCGGAAAGATCAAAGTCTTCACTCTCCTTGATTTGTCTGCAGCATTTGACACAATAGATCATGATATATTAGTTCATCGTCTCCAGCATGTATTTGGTATCCACAATGCTGCCTTAAAGTGGTTCAGGTTCTACTTAGTGAACAGGACACAGATTGTATTTGCAAATGGAATAAACTCTAGCCCAGTTGATTTCAATCGTGGTATTCCACGGGGGTCTGTTGTTGGACCTGTTCTATTTATTCTGCACACTCAGCCGCTCGCAAATATCATAGATCATCACCCAGTGTCTCACCAGTTGTACGCTGATGATACCCAAATATACAAATCTAACCACCCAACTGAAGTTAATGCCACCATCCAAAGAGTAGAAAGGCACATTTCGGATGTGAATCCTGGATGACGTGTAACAAACTGCAAAATTCACACAGTCAGTACAAAACCTAGGTGTTATTCTGGACAGTACTCTCACGTTGCGCCTACATGTCATTAACATTTGCAAGGCTGCATATATTCAGCTGAGACGCATCAGTTCTATTCGCAAATATTTTTCAGTTGATGCCACTAAAACACTTCTGTGTTTATTAGTACTTTCAAGACTTGACTATTGTAACTCAATTATGTCAATAGCTACTACAGAAACTTCCGGAAGTACAAAACACAACTATCTCCCAGCCACTATGTACCCTAAACTGGCTATCCATTCGATCCAGAATCAAACAAAAAAAATTGTTCTCTGTGCTACGTTTCACTGACAGACTCCAGTCCAGCATACCTATCTGGCCTCACCTATGTGTATACACTTCCGCTCCTCTTCTGACAATCGTATACTCATTATTCCCACTATGACAACGAAATCATATGGACAACGTTCTTTTACATACCAGGACTCAGCAACGTGAGATGAATTGCCCACTGCAATTATACACAATGACACAGTGATCCCTTTCAAGAGTGCTCTAAAAACGCACCTATTTCGACTTCAAGAATAAACTTAAAGACCTAATAATATTTCCTACCTTAAATACTTTCAGCATATTTTATTTGTTCCAATTTCATGGTTTTTGTGTTGCCGTTTTGTTTTTGTAGACACATCATATTAAAGGTTATTAAGCGCTTAGAGCTTCTAAAGATTAGGCGCTATACAAAGACTTCATTATTATTATTATTATTATTATTATTGTTATTATTATTATTATTATTATTATCCAGGGTTAATAAGAGATTGCACACAACACACGTGGTTACGACATAAGGGAAACACCTCATGCAACTAACGAAACATAATGTAGAAGTTATTTCCCTTAGACTGTAAATACAACACAACAAACTAAATGCAACTTTGTTCGAAACATTAAATACTTAACTAGCAATGAAGGTGAAACATATCAATTCAGTTTGATAATCGAATTTGAATAATAAATATTCCAGCATGATATAAACAGCGTTCTCTTAGTATATTAACTAGGTCACGCAGTGAAATAAATTAGTTGTGACTAATTAAATTATTCTCAATTTATAAATAAGGCATTAAGCATGCTATGTTAGAAGTGTGAATTACTTATATCACGATCGTGTTTGAACATTAGACAGGGGGTGCAAAAATAAATTCTTTATTTAATTAGGTTATTTTGCTTGATGACAACATTTCCTCTACATTTGACAAGACACGGCTTTTTCCTTTCGTGTTTTTTTTTCCTTTTCTTTTTTTTCTATAAAAAAAACATGCCAAAACAAATATGATTTCGGATTCTAGATAGTGTTTTCACAGTTTTGTGTCCATCTTTCATTCGCTTGAGATTTGAAGAATGCCATAAAATGCAGAACTCATTAACTGTTGTTCGCTACTGCTTGTGATCATTCCTTCACTTATTCTGACAATAAATTAACTCAAGGAAACAAGTTTTCAATCATTGACAAACATTAAGATTTTCATTATTCTTTTGACATTTTAAGAATTTTGCAAATTTGTCTTTATTTTGTATTTTGACATACGCTTGTCCGTAGTTTGGAGCTTTTTTAGTCATCAGTGTCATAATCTTCGTGTATATTTAACATTATGGAGGCAATTTTAAAATCCAGTTTCATATCACGTATTTATCACAAAAGGCAACAGCAGAAATCGAATCAAAATTGTATTGTTCCTTCTCCGCACAGACATATCTCAGCAAAGTTCATTTCTTTTGCAAGCGACATGTTTTGCATCCCAGAAAGATGATATGAGTTTTTAAATTTTTATTTAGGTTATATTGTCTTTCTCTCAAGTTATAAAGTATCTCCGTAGCCGTTCTAATACAAGTGACTTTTGTAGCTTTACCAATCATTTTTTGAATTTGTAATTTGGTATGCGTTTACTCGTGAACTTTTGGAAAATTAAACATGTGTTTGAAAACTATCTTCAGTTAGTACAAATTAAATCAGTTAATATGATGATACATTCTTTCCACGCGCAAATTATCATATGCAAATTGATTAAAGCAATCTAATGTAATTGTCCATACAACCTTACAATACGTAGATAACCATAATTCCCAAATATTCCGAATGAAATGATCATCGGCAATTTGTCATGTTTAATAAAATATAGTTCTCAGCAAAAGTTATGTGTTTGGATTACGTTATGCGAACCGGTCTATGTGACCAGTATGCCATCGTACACAGTATATCATTCATATTGCTCCTTCCTATGTCAAAGCTTTTGTCATATTCGTCTTGTTGTTTATCTTTATGCGAAATGCTTTCCCTTTCTAATCAAACTGTAAACTAGTCCTGGTTTCTGGCTATATTGAACTTCATCTCCATGTGCCAGGTAAAGCGAATTTTATTGCGTATAAAGTTCGTCTCAGCTGCCATTACAGTGATTCGCGTCTCTGCCGCATGTATCTACTATAATAAAAAAACACACGATATAACAGCTTTCCTTTATGTGATTACGGCTCAAATTCATCAGTGTCCTACACGCTTCTTCAAGATGCAAAAGGATATCTTGAGTTGATGACTTGAGGATGTCAGTTATGTTGCCAGCCGTTATATTATATTATATTATATTATATTATATTATATTATATTATATTATATTATATTATATTATATTATATTATATTATATTATATTATTTATATCATATCATATCATATCATATCATATCATATCATATCATATCATATCATATCATATCATATCATATCATATCATATCATATCTTCTTAAGAGGTTCTCCAGCGCGATTATTTTTTTAGTAAATAATTTATTATTATTAGTATATTCAGCGTAATTGTCATTATTGTGTAGCATATTATTATTTCTATTATTATTACTATTATTATTATCATTTTTATTATTATTATTTTTAATTTGCGTATTATTGTCATAATATTACTCAGTATTGTCAGTAGTAGTAGAAGAAGTATTGTTGTTGTTGCATTACTATATATCTATCCAATAAATCCATCAATACATCCATTTATCTAGATAGATAGATAGATAGATAGATAGATAGAGAGAGAGAGAGAGAGAGAGAGAGAGAGAGAGAGAGAGAAAGAGAGAGAGATAGAGAGAGAGAGAGAGAGAGAGAGAGAGAGAGAGAGAGATAGATAGATAGATAGATAGATAGATAGATAGATAGATAGATAGATAGATAGATAGACCTTATTTCTGCATGCAGTTTCATCAGAAGTAGTTTCGTTGGGTTGAGTTTACATTTATACACACTAACTGTATTGCAAATGTGGCGATTTCGGACAGCTCCAGTACTATTTTCCATACGGAAAACAAAATACAGTTTGCTACAGAATAACAAAACCATATGACCCTTAAATTTTTAAGACAATATGTATAGAATGTTATGTGGTCTGACGATCTTTTAATTTACACCTTACTTTGACATTAAAACTGGCATATATCTTTTAATCTCTCAGATTCAACATACCTAATGGTGGATCTCAGTTCTTTAAAGTTGTCACATGAAAATTTCGTCCCGAAAATTTGCGATTATCATTGCTAACATGACCAGTTATATCTTGACACGTATTTTGACAACGTAATGAAAAATATAGTTTGCATGTTGCTGTCCTCGTAACGTATGGAAGCGATCTCCAGACATCACCGCATCTATCCATTTTTCTATATATTCATTCACAAATTCATACATATATAATTAAACATAGTGTCGTATAATATTGCAAATGACATTTAATTCTTCAATACAGACATGTTTTGACACGATTAAACGATAACAATCATGTTAAAAAAGACTGACTGACTATATTTTGTACCTAAAATAAATGTTAGGTTTTTGCATTTCACAGATTTTAAAGAAAAATTAAAAATATGTTTATTTTGAAAATGCTCATTAACTGGATTAGGGAATCTTCAGCGTGTTACAAAACATTGGACAGACATATCAAATAGGAGCCGAACTACGTAAGATGGCAATTCAGACAGTTGTAAAAACTGGTCTAGAAATTGAGTTATTCTAGATCAGACGGACACACAGACAAATAGACAAAGTTTATTTTCATAGAGTGGGAGTACCTAAGTAATCTGTATATAGTACAAAGAATGAGTAAGAATACAATTCGCAGGATACAATTTTAGTTTTTATTTTATTGAAAAATAGTCACAATTTGAACCAAAATACAAATTAAAAATAAATAAATTAATTAATATTCTCAATGTAAAATATAGGCAACTATGACCTACTTATATGTCAGATAGTTGCTAACGAAACAATATTGACACATTTTTGAATGAGAATGGAAATTAATACCCCTTACGTACAAAAAATATATTTTGTATTAGCATGTCATTTTTCTGTCAGTTTTATCGCTTAATGGTCACTTATAAGGACAAGTAATCTATCCAAACTTTATTTTGTTTTATAAACTTTTATTTTTTGCTGTCAACAGTTGCTGCTTCTGCAAACCGTATTTAATCGTAGTTAAATATCAATCAGCTTTGCTTAACCATCAGAACTCATGTATGACAGAATGAAATACCTGTCCAGATCAAATTCAACCAATGAAAGGTTACAGACGATACACACTTTAAGACATTTCATTTAATATTGGCCCAAACAAAACGACTGAAACAAACATTCAGCATTGCACTTGAGCATTCAACTATACAAACGTTTGCACTGTTGTAGGGGCTCACGCGCTGCTGCGTGATGAAGAGCGCTGGTTTATGTATGCGTTTCTTTAGAATCTCGCGCTTAACCTACATGGGTTATTTAGAATGTGTGCCAGTAGCTTCCGGTTGGTGTCTTCTCGGGTTCTATCGCAAATAAATATACTAGTCACGATGGAAAAAATTGAGTTAAACCCCACAAATAAAATATAAACAAAAAAAATATTTGATGGAATCACCGAGTTGGCTACCAAAGCTAGAAGACATCGGACGAAAAGAAGAACTATTCGCATTTTGCCACGGTGCTATTTCCTTAAGAGTTTAAATTAATTACTGATATGATTGAGACAAACATAATACATATAGTAGTTGTTTTTTGCTCGAAATAGAAAGTTACGAAACGTCTTTGCAGTGCATAATAAATTCATACCTGATTTTCTCGAAATAGAAAGGTATGTAAAGCATTTGCAGTGCATAATAAATTCATACCTGATTTTCTAGAAATAGGAGGTACGAAAAGTCATTGCAGTGCATTATAAATTCATACCTGATTTTCTCGAAATAGAAAGGAACGAAAAGTCCTTGCAGTGCATAATAAATTCATACCTGATTTTCTAGAAATAGAAAGGTACGAAAAGTCCTTGCAGTGCATAATAAATTCATACCTGATTTTCTCGAAATGGAAAGGTACGAAAAGTCCTTGCAATGCATAATAAATTCATACCTGATTTTCTAGAAATAGGAGGTACGAAAAGTCATTGCAGTGCATAATAAATTCATACCTGATTTTCTAGAAATAGGAGGTACGAAAAGTCATTGCAGTGCATTATAAATTCATACCTGATTTTCTCGAAATAGAAAGGAACGAAAAGTCCTTGCAGTGCATAATAAATTCATACCTGATTTTCTAGAAATAGAAAGGTACGAAAAGTCCTTGCAATGCATAATAAATTCATACCAGATTTTCTAGAAATAGAAAGGTACGAAAAATCCTTGCAGTGCATAATAAATTCATACCTGATTTTCTAGAAATAGGAGGTACGAAAAGTCATTGCAGTGCATTATAAATTCATACCTGATTTTCTCGAAATAAAAAGGTACGAAAAGGTATTGCAGTGCATAATAAATTCATACCTGATTTTCTCGCAATAGAAAGGTACGAAACATCTTTGCAGTGCATGCGATGATGTATTTTATACCTTAAAAGAACTTTATGTAGCTTTTTTATTTTATTCCTAAATTTTTCCATGTCCATAATTTAAAATTGAAATTATATAAGACTGTGCCCAAACTAAAACCATCTTGGACATAAACAGCAGTTCAGAACGCAAAGGAGACATAGCTTCCTTTCTCGAACACGGCGTTTGCCTTTTGTACATTATAAGACTTCTGTGTTGCTCACTGAGAATGAAATTTCATTTCGATACTTTAGCACGCTTTAGTTTGTGTTACACTATTTACATATCAATAACACACTATCAATATCATCGCTACTAATTGACTTTGAAGTGAATATATGTTATACGTTTGTTTAATATCCATTCACTAATGCAAATGTTCGAAGGGAGAAGGAAATATCTCTGTATCAGCATTAAGCGTTCTATACACTACATGAAAACTAAAATAAGGAAGTATTGTTAAATTTCAAAGCAAAGTCAATTGAGTGAAATAGAGCGGTAAGTATCAGTATTATATATATATATATATATATATATATATATATATATATATATATATATATATATATATATATATATATATATATACTCACACACATAAGAATATTTAATTGATCTCGTGTACATCATGTTTGCTTATGAAAAACAGAATGGAATGTTATTATATTGCACAAATGAAAAGGCATACGAATACGAACATCAACTTTGTTTGAAACAAAATGAATAGATATATAATCTTTAATAATGCTTGAAACCGTCTGATCTTACGTGTCATTAAAATATTTTGTCTTGCCGACTAACATATTTAGTTAACGCACTGTGCGATGAAAACTGAGCTACAAACGGAGCAAATCTTGTAAATTCTTGGTTTACACACTTATTATTTCAGGTACCATGTTTGAAGTCAGTGGTGGAAATTTGAAACTCTAATTAATTATGTTGTTTCAGAAGCTCGTCTCAATAAGCGCTCAGTATTATGCTAGTCGAAGGCAAATTAAAGCGGCAGAAAAGAGAGCATAGGAGTTTTCCAGTCGGACAATATTTACCGAAAAGATGGTTTAGTTTCCGCTTTGTATTACGAATACAGAATGATCATGGCTGAAATGGCTTTCAATAGAACTGACGAATAAGCTAGAGAAAAGAAGAAAAAGTTTTATTAAAATTAAAATTAAGACACAATTAAGACATGGATAATTGTAATAATAATTGTTTTTTACTTCTTAAGAAAGTTCCATTATTGTCATGCTGCTATGTTCCCACCTTTGAAGGATAATAGTTTGATTTGTTTTAATGCGGTCTAATCTTCACTTGCTTTAAGTCGAAGGTTTTAGGGTCTGGCATTAGACGGTATTGATTTCTCATTCCGATCCACACTGCCGTCATCCTTATAAAACATGTATTTCAAAGCCATAATATATATTATACAAGCATTTTCTCAATGTGTTGTTCAATTCAATATACGATATACAAAGACGAAAACTACAAAACATCAAAAGAAGACAATTGCCCTGTTTTGCAAAAGCAGGTTAATTGTAATTTGGTCAAATAAAGTAAACTCTAGGTCAGATGCAGAGAAGGGTGATTAATCAGTTTTGGAGCTAACGTTAGTATCTATGCATGAGCGTAGGTGTCTTTTAAAGACATACTGTGTTTACAATTATAACAATATAACGAGATTGATATTCACTACTCGACATGACGAAAAAGAACTTGTTTTTACGACTTTGTTTTCAATGACCTCGCATAATACAAAAATTTAACTAAATCCGAATGGGGAACGTTCAATGTTTATATTTCTCTGGAAATCTGGTCATTTGATGAAAATTTGTATTTACCTCATATGTTAATTGTATAGAAACTTAAATAAAAAGATACGGCTGCAAGTGCTGCTCTTATTCCGGTTATTACGAGCAACTATCATTCCCACATATGAGCTAGCTGCTAAAATCACTCTTATGTTCGGCCTCAGAGACTGATCCATCCTGATCTCGTAAACGGAAACATACTACCAGAACCAGATTACCCATTAAATGTGTACTCAGGGTACCAGACAAAAATTAAAATTAATTGTTGATTAAATATTTTAGGACATATATATGACCAACTCGACCTTTCTGAACGAGTATTTTGATTTGGAATGATGACAACACTGATATTTTCACATATTTTTAGTTTTTAATATTGTTTTTACATTCATATGTGGGTGGGGGGGTGCAGCATAATATGTTACACGTTTATGGTCGTCGACGGTCTTAATCCGGCACATCTTAGAACTTTATCTCCGTCTTGGCTAACTTGTTTGATATTGGTCTAGTCATGTTAATTGTATTAAAGCACAATTTAGCGATACGTCTAATCAGA
Organism: Unio delphinus; assembly: GCA_029339505.1. Lineage (NCBI taxonomy): Eukaryota > Metazoa > Mollusca > Bivalvia > Unionida > Unionidae > Unio > Unio delphinus. Next base: position 6,695,218 of record JAQISU010001241.1, on the reverse strand, counting down.
TGTATGAATGTACGTACTTCTATAGGGTTTAACTCCACACCCAAAACGGGAGTACATGCAGTAGGATACATCCAACATATTCTGAAAATGGAGCCCGCATATGTCTTTTTGTCCTAGTACGTGTGTAGGGTTAAGGTGGGGTATTCAAGTTATGAAACTCACTGTATCAAACTTTGCAATGGCTACATCACTGGCAAGAAATTACTAAATAAAATTGCCGCTACGTCCGTATCAGTTCATGTATTACAGCAGAACTACAAATCTGCTACTTTGATCATACTTTCAAACCATTCTTGAATAGCGAGGACCATCTATTTTGTCCAAATCATATGGCATTTACCATACTTTATCGCAATATCTATAACAATATGATATGGCAGTCAATCACACGTCGAGCTGTAGAATCGCACTGATGCACATCCTCAACATTCCGGAACAAGAGGAACCTGTTCTGGACATATGCTAATGTAAAATTCAAAGTAACTAGAATCTTCTAGGAACATGAGAAGCTCCTTTTGTGATAACCTTATCACTGCCTCATGTTATAGGACAGTCACCGGACAGTATACACATGTTTTTGTGGAGAACAAGACCACCTGGACACGTGCAACCTGCCACACAAGGTTTGTTGCAGCGCTCCACAGAGTTGTAGTTTTCACAGGTTTTCGGACATGCAGATGTACATCTAGCATATATTGCACCAACTGGGCACATTTTGGGATCTACAAAAGAAGAATCATAAATAATAAACAAAATATTTATATTGCGTATACTCTGGACAACAGCTACTGGCAAACATCACGAGACTTTCACCGCAGCAATGGTCACAATGGCATTTGAAATTAAATGCTGGAGTCAGTACCAATATCTCGCAGCTGTTTGGGGAACAAACCAAACGTCAGCATGGTCTAACATTAGAATGCGTTTATTGTGATCAGAAAACGCCTCTTCTATCTATCTATCTATCTATCTATCTATCTATCTATCTATCTAATTTAACTTTGAGGCAATGTTCATAAGCTGATCCTTAAACAGTCCAGATTCTTGTTAAAACAATAGTCTTTATTCGGGATGAAACAATACAGTCTTGATTCGTGATGAAACAATTACAGTCTTGATTCGTGGTAAAACAATACAGTCTTGATTCGTGGTGAAACAATACTGTCTTGATTCGTAGTGAAACAATACCATCTTGCAAGAATAGGTGAATTAGGAGTAAATGACATCACTAAAACATTTCTTATACCCCCCCCCCAAAAAAAAAAAAAAAACCATCATCAGTATCCTTGTCTTCGTCAGTCGAGCATGTCAGTTTATCGAATAAATCCCAACCACTTTTATACTGAAAAAATACCTAACGTGTGTGTGTGTGTGTGTGTGTGTGTGTGAGTGAGTGAGCGGGGTAAAATCCTGTTTGGATGTTTGTTCGTACCTGTACGTATACTACATAAATGTGTACTTCCACGATCATTCCAAAAGATTAAAAAAAGACAGTTACCAAAACATTTTGAATGTTGCTCCCATGTGACAAATATACCTTCCTGGTTACATGCACTGGAATAGGCCTTAAAGGATTCACATTCACAATGTTTCTTCTCGGAACATTCACACATATCTGTCACGCAGGAACTGAAATTTGTAAATAACTGAATAAAATAATTTCATCAACATTAGTTCACTAACTAACATAACAAAAAAGTGAACACTGATAATTTACATATTTTAACATATATTGATGTGGGTTTTTAAAGATGGGATATAAAAATTACATCTAATCAAATCTTTTTTCCACATAAAAATCATTTTGTGCTGAAATTGGTCATAAACTGAGCGATAAGTGTTTATACAATGATTAGACGTTCACGTGATAGCATAAAAGCAATATTTTCCGTACAACACTTGAAGATATGTTCTAGATACTGAGTAAAATATAACTCACCATAGTGTGTGTTATTGACAGAGTGTATAAGACTAACATAACCAACGCTCCCTCTAAGCGAATGGTAGACGTGCATGCAGTGCTCAGTGCACTGTGTAAGCATTACGGAGACGAGCACCATTTAACGTTGGATTGAGCAAACATTGACAATTCAGCTCCGCGGGGATGCCTGAGCAGCTGTGCTGCGCGCGCGCTCGCGCAGCTTAGAGGGAACGTTGAACACAACCCAACTTCATTTTGAACTAAAACATCGAAACGAAAACAAAACTACCAGTTTAGATAATTCAAGACTTTGTTGTTCAAAATCTGTGAAACATATGAAATATACATTTGCAATACTAACCTATAGTAGGTCCGGACATCAACCACATTTCTACATTTATAGAAAACTGAACCCAATAAAAGACTGCATTCTTTCCTCGCCCTATGGAGTGCTTCCGATTTTGTTTGACATGGAGATATAACCGCATTATGCAGATCCGGGCGAATACTACAAGAGCTACGACCTCCGAGACGCCATGTTTCTCCAAACTCCTCCCCACTTAAATACAGTTTGCCGTCCTTTCCTCGAAGATCGTCTGCGCCGATGCCATTAAAATTCCCACACAAACCACACAGTTTATGTCTGTAGCTTATAGGGACCGACACTTCCACGAAACTGTCGCCATCCCACGTGACTTGTAGGCCACTGTCGGCCTTTAAAATCACAGAGTATCCATCCTTTATCACAGAAAATTTGGGATGCCCGTCAAAATGATAGGGCAAATATACAACTTTTCGTTTCACTTTGACCCTTAGTTTCTGATGGAAACTAATTCTTATCCCAAGTAAATATATCACAAGCATTCTCGTCCAGGTAAATCTTGAAGACGTCCTTGCGTCATTTCTGACTTTGATAGTGAAAGTATTATTTATACAGTCTCCCGTTAAGAGATATTTGCAGGTTCCCTGAAAATTGAATATCCTTCCATCATACGATCTGTAGTGAGGATCTCCGAATACAGTGCACACAGCGCGTGCTATAAAAAGAAAACAGAAGTTGCGACACCACAATCATAAGAACATAATAAAAAGACATTATTAACAGAGAAAAATCAAAAATAGTTTCATGTATCAATATGGTGTTATAGATTCATTATGGCTGAACAAATATATAACCAAAAGCTCTCGATAAGAATGCGTTTGGACCCAAATCCACTGCTTATTTTAGCATTATATTTGCTAGCTCAGACTAGATTGGTATTACAAAGTATCATTAGAGATATAAAAAGGTGGTGTGGCCCTTAAGTCATAAAAAAATTCCATCATGTGGCCTTCGGGTTGGTTTGATTTTGAGACCCCTGGACTAGATATATCAAGGATCGGTAAGTCGCAAGCGGCCAAGCTAGATATCATTTCCTTGACAGAAAATTAACATCAGAACTAGGGCTGGTAAAACAAGAAGACGGAGTCACTGATATCACCCTTACCCCTAATATTTTGTCAGAAGACAATAATTTATCACATCTAGACAAGGCCTTATGAAATAAAATTTCATATGGAAAGCTCATTTTTGATTGTTTGATAATGCGATTTATTTTTGATTGCTTGATAATGCGATTCTAACTTATTCTCAACAATTTTATGATATCCAAAACAGATGTATCCTGAAATACAACTTAACGAAGAGAAAGATGTCAGGACATGAGCATTAATTTCTTGTAATCTTTGACGAATGGAGAAAGTTAATATATGATACAAGAGCGCACACGTGTATCTCTCATACTGGTAAACAGTATTTTGTTAAGTATCTTAACAAACGCAGTAATATAACACACTGTTAATTTGTTTTATAGTATGGTTATTATTGCCAGCAATGATGTCACCGAAATTTCGACAATGGTTCTGTCATCTAGGACAACACGTGTTACGGTTTCACAAATCCATTACTCCTGTTAGACAGGTCAGTACTCGGAAATACGTAATAATCCGAACAACCATTTTTCCGTCCAAGATAAATATGTTTACAAAAAAAGTGTTACCAATAAAACAAATTCAGAGAAACATTGCTTACAATATGAATACAATATTAACTATAATTCTACCTTTGAAATTAATATAAATATTTGCTTTTACATTTCAACCAAGATTATATTCACTGTTTTTTTTTTACGAATACTTAAACATAGCTTTTTGCTAGATCATAAATATGTATAATAATAAAAACCTGACCAATACCTTCCACACATCTTGGACAACATTCTCCATCCATGAATTGGAGCACATACCTCTATCAGAATAAAATGGAAATATATTAGTAAACCACAAAAAAAATTGTATTTCTAAATCGAAATTATTGAAAATGAAGCTAGTTGTAAATTCTTTTATTTCAAGTACTTTCTGAAGCATTTAATTTGATAATAAATAATTCATGTATGCAGTTTCATCAAATTAAGATATTGGATAATAACACCGCTCTATGACGGTTTTCATTAAATGTCACGGGTAACAACACTACAAATGAATGATATATCATGAGTTTTCATGAAGCTATAAAACATCATTGGGTTTTGACTTTTATATTGACACAAAATCGGCCCAAATCAAAAGAAGAGAAAAGTCTCAGAGAATGATGATACAAGTGGCACACAATCCGGATAACATTTATATTTGAAACATGCTTGAATTAGTATAAAGAATCAATTGTGTATATCCCCAATCGTACCTAAGGTTTGTAGATATGATGGTTCTTCTTTTGGTTTAGGGTGTTAAAAATAGTATATGAGAATCAATTAAGATCTGTAAATTAATATGACAAATACATCCTCTCTTTACGTTTTATTCCGACCTTTCTACAAGATCTAACATCGCTAAAGTTTGAATGGCAGTTCTTTGCAAGTAATATTGTTTGCGACTTACATATCCTGAGTACAAAATATATCATCTTTTTAAAAACTAATAATTTTAAACCATTTTGGTAAATTTCAAAAACAGAATTAATCTAAGTATAGCCATAGGTATTATAAACGTGTTCCTTCCATTTCTTCCTTATTGTAGAAAGTTAACGAAATAAATAGCGAAAAATTAACTCAATCTTCTTCATTAAATTTGTCATCTAAACTTTTTGTTTTAAATGAGGTTATTTTCTTTAGTCAATGTTTTACAAAAAGAGTGTCACAGCGGACAAGAGGGATAAGATGTTCTTAACAAATAATACTTCATAGGGTAAATTTCATACACAAATCATAGCTATTTTCTCCATGAGAAGATATTATTCATATTTGTTTTAATTAAAAACAACCAAGTTTCCGCCGATAAAGCGCATGCAAGTATATACAAAGAGACACCAATGTTTCTGATCGGTACTAATCTGCATGTGGTATAAATGTAAGATGCTAGTAGATTATAAATTGTTTTTAAAATCATATTTTTATAAGAAAATCAAACCAGTCGTGTCAGAACGCACATTTGGACACCAGATCGCATTGGTACACTGTTGTATTTGGCAGTGTGTTGTACCATCGTTGCAGTCACATGTTGTGCATAGATCGGGTTTCCATGTATGTCCATGCTACAAAGAAGAAACAAACATATTAACATTTTTAATCGAACTATTTTTTTCAATAAAATGTGTATTAGAGCGAACAATCAGTTAATTGCATTCACCATACACAGCTGAGAATTATATCCTTAACACATTTGATATCTTGAAGGAATAATCAAAACAAATTAATGCAGTATCACTCTTACGTTTATAAATAACGTACCTTTCATTGCGAAATCTTCAGAAAATATACATGTCTCCAATATGACACGTGAGTGTAGATTACAAAAATAATTTTTTTCTCCAGACCCCAGACTGAGTATTTGTGTAGCTAGATAAACTGTCTGTTCAAAAATAATATAAATGCAGAAAAAAGTCGCATTTTGGTCCCCGATGTGGCCCTGCTTGCTTACCAAATGATACATGAATGACATATAAGCATATTCTTATAATCCAAAATCGAGTTCAATAGCCCAGTCCTCTCCAGATATATTTTGTTAATATCGCTTTATTTTTAAATTCGTCTTTGTATGGACCTTTAATTTCTCTCGTGTATTTTTTGATATTCAAAATAACTAAAATCCTAAACTGTACGTACCTACCTCGTAAAGAAGATCGTTATATTCGCATTTCTTCGGACAAGCCATGCAACAAGAGTTGGCTTTTTGGAATTGTTGTTCCTCTGGGCAGTCGATAAAGGGGCAGTTCTCTCGTTCACAAATAGACGTTCCATTCTGCCAAAAAATGTGTATAAGACACGTCGAAATATGATATATCGGACGGAGAGATGCATGAGTAAAAAAAAAATCTTATGCGGATGAACAATAAACTAAAATCAACGACCAGTTTAACAGTAATACTGTCACGTTATGAAAGAAAATTTGTTAACAATTCCTGCTCATGTTAAAAAATATGTTCTGATAGAATTCGTATTTCAATGTTCGGGTAATGTCAATCCGTGTTTTATAATGCTATGACTTTATACTGATTCTGAAGCAAAGAAACTACCTGTACGTGAATTAGCCATTAGGTTACGGTCAAACTCGCCGTTGGGTTCCCTTGAAGAACCTTGCTGCGGGGCGAGAAACTCTGTTCGCTTGCAATCAGCAGTGATGTCACTTATTGCTTTAGGCTTGGAGGCCGGAGACCCGACATTTTGACACCTCAGTGATACTACCCTAGACTGTTTTCAACGAAACTACCGGTATCCAACCAGAACTAATATAGTCGAATTTTGGGCGGGTTTCCCACACAGCCAGCCAAACATTATTCTTTTTAATCAATTGAGAACGGATCAGTGCATTGTCTGCACACTGGCGAGAGCAGACGTAGAGAAGTTGGAGACACTAGAATGTGATGAGTTAAAAGGGCGGGAAAAGAAACTTTGAACGAAATTGGAAAAACGGCTTCTGAGGCAAAATATCTTCTCCTGAATCTGCCTCACTTCTAACTATGTGGAGTAAGATTTATACGTTATTATGCGCATTTAAGTCAGCAGAAATATAATCTTACCTTCCATGTATGGCTGAATTATCAACATGTCGTAAAGTAGTATATAGCGAATTACTAATATTCAAGATTAATGTATGTGGTTACTAGGATGTTGGGCCGAGATAACGCACACGAGAGTATCGGAAGTACCGAAAAGTAGAGCCAGGAAACAAAACAAAATACCGGAAGTAAAAAAAGGAATAAAAGGCGGAAGTTACAGATGAATAGCACAAGAAGGAATCAGTCTCACCTTAAATTTCACGGATGAACTATTTAGCAATTTGTATTAGTCGTGTATGGATTGGAAGCAATTGCATTGAAAAATTGTCATGTAATTGTGAAGTACCGTGAAATTGTTTAATAAATTGTTAGACCTTTCACTTAATAAGTTTTATAATTTAACATCTAGACCGTCAATGCTGACTGGAGCCTCGGGGCTATTTAATATTTAAATTGTCCGTCCTTCTCCGTTGTTAGTAATCATTCCGTTGGTGGCACGTGATTTATACTAATGTGCATAACTACGTCAATAATAATAATAATAATAATAATAATAATAATAATAATAATAATAACTATAATAATACAAATAGTAATAATATAAAAGACATTCTTTGCTCACCTCACATTTGCAGAATGTACATCCATCTGGCCTAAATGATGTGCCAGAGCGATAAATTTTTGCTCTAAAATAACACAGTCCTCTTGGCAAATTAAATATCATTCTTTTTCCTGGAATAAAAAAAATAGACACGTACTGTTAGTTTTGTTTCTAGAGTGACAAAAGTACATTATAGTTAGATAAAACAATAAATTAGTTTTTATAATTTTAGCTTGAATGACAAGACATTATGATTGTACTTTTACATTTTCTAACATAAAAACCATTTGGAATAAATTATATTTTCTAATATAATAATCATGCGGAAGAAATGATATTTTCTAATATAATAATCATTTGGAATAAATTATATTTTCTAATATAATAATCTTGCGGAACAAATTACATTTCTTAAGAATTCATTAACCATTATTTTTATACAAAGCGCTATTCCAGCAGGGTAAAAAAAACGTTTGAGATTTCGTAGGTTTTAAAGAGGCTTTACCAAAGAAAAATGTTGGGCGACATATTGCCTTTCTAGTCAGTCAGTGTATCTTATGTTTGTGAAAAACTGACTACAAAGTTAATCAAATGACGCGAATGAATAAATTAATGAATACAGGATTGAAATACAATTATTAATTAAGTGCTCTATCTAATTACTTGTTTTAATCACTACGGAATACCTTGACAATCTGGACAACAGCTGCCATTAGGAATGAAGACATTGTTCTCTCTGCATATTAGAACCGGACAAGCATGTTTTTCGCAGGAAACATTCCCTCCCTGAGTAAGAAATAAAAATAATATTGTAAACAAACATGAAAACATTCAAAATTAGAGGCATCGTAGTGCACACTGTATTTATGTTCTATTGTAAATACATCAAGTTGCACTTAAGTTCAAGGCCATGCGTCATGTCAGATAATTCTAGGAATGAAATTACTGTAAAACATTGATTTAGGTTTTCCTAATATTTAACTAAATTACCGTAAAACATTAATTTAGGTTTTCCTACTATTTAACTATATTACCGTAAAACATTAATTTAGGTTTTCCTACTAGTTAACTAAATTACCGTAAAACATTAATTTAGGTTTTCCTACTATTTAACTAAATTACCGTAAAACATTAATTTAGGTTTTCCTACTATTTAACTAAATTACCGTAAAACATTATTTTAGGTTTTCCTACTATTTAACTAAATTACCGTGAAACGTTAATTTAGGTTTTCCTACTATATAACTAAATTACTGTAAAACGTTAATTTAGATTTTCCTACTATTTAACTAAATTACTGTAAAACATTAATTTAGGTTTTCCTACTATTTAACTAAATTACCGTAAAACATTAATTTAGGTTTTCTTACTATTTAACTAAATTACCGTAAAACATTATTTTAGGTTTTCCTACTATTTAACTAAATTACCGTGAAACGTTAATTTAGGTTTTCCTACTATATAACTAAATTACTGTAAAACATTAATTTAGGTTTTCCTACTATTTAACTAAATTACTGTAAAACATTAATTTAGGTTTTCCTACTATTTAACTAAATTACTGTACAACATTAATTTAGGTTTTCCTACTATATAACTAAATTACTGTAAAACATTAATTTAGGTTTTCCTACTATTTAACTAAATTACCGTGAAACGTTAATTTAGGTTTTCCTACTATATAACTAAATTACTGTAAAACGTTAATTTAGGTTTTCCTACTATTTAACTAAATTACTGTAAAACATTAATTTAGGTTTTCCTACTATTTAACTAAATTACTGTACAACATTAATTTAGGTTTTCCTACTATATAACTAAATTACTGTAAAACATTAATTTAGGTTTTCCTACTATTTAACTAAATTACCGTGAAACATTAATTTAGGTTTTCCTACTATATAACTAAATTACTGTAAAACGTTAATTTAGGTTTTCCTACTATTTAACTAATTTACTGTAAAACATTAATTTAGGTTTTCCTACTATATAACTAAATTACTGTAAAACATTAATTTAGGTTTTCCTACTATTTAACTAAAGATGA
>JAQISU010001241.1:6013117-6055617 GCA_029339505.1 Unio delphinus | reverse complement strand
AAATAATTTTGTTGTCTGAATGTCAGATTTACGATTTGTTTCAATACCATCTTTTCTTTATCTTAAAATATATGTATGTACGTTCATTCAGGAGTGGCATAATAGACGAGACACGGTAACAAGCCTGATTATTTATATTATGCAGCATTCTGGGTGAACAGTAATAATTAGGCGAACATTAATAATTAGGTGAACAGTAATAACTAGGTGTACAGTAATAACTAGGTGAACATTTTTAACTATGTGACGTATTAACATGGTGAAGTACAATAACTAGGTGAACGGTATCAACTAGGTGAACATTAATAATTATTGCACAAATAAAAGCAGGTTTTCTGCAATATCGAAGTGGCTATTTTTAACACAGTAGTGTTACAGACATATCAACCGAATGGCAGAAAGACACTCCGAAATGGGAGACATCAACATATTAATAAAAAAACAAGTATAATCCTTATCTTATTTTTGCTCTGGAAAAATAAATATATTTCATAACTTAAGGGATTAAGTAATAATAACGATAAAGTAGGTAAAACATTACGAGTGATGTATGTACACATCTTTTATATGAATGTGATCCACCTGAAACTAATAAGTAATTAAGGTACTGATTGTTAAAAAATGAATGACTATATGACTATAAAGTTACAACATATACTATTACTACTGTAGTATTAGTACAGGTGCTATATGACTATAAAGTTACAACATATACTATTACTACTGTAGTATTAGTACAGGTGCTGGTATGATCTAATTATAAGCAGTCCTCGAGTACTACCGCTGATAATGTTGTTTTTGTTGTAGGGTTTAACGCCATTTTTCAGCACACGATAGGCTATACATGGCAGCCAGTATTATTGGTGGAGGAAGAACCCGAGAAAATCCACGGAAAGAACCACCGACCCACGAGAAGCTACTGGCAAGCTTTCTCACATAACTACATTAGCCGAATCTTAGACTCGAACTCACGCAGGCAGAGGTGATTGATCCGTAACGGAGAGCTTTTTAGACCACTCGGCCACTCGGGGCCCATACCGCTGATAATACTACTTCGGCAACTGCATATAACAATAATGCGAAGAAAACGAAAATATGACGGAAAGAAGAAGATAACTTAATGTATGTATGCATCATAGGGTGGGGGATGTAGATAATAATAAATAATAATCATCTCATGAAAGGTCATCCAACAATCGATCGGAACATCCTCTGCTTTTCCCACTGCATATTGGATTCCACGTTATCCAACTGCATCGGAAAAAGGTGTTGTTCCGAATGATCAAAAGATATTTCTTTTATATAACATCATATTTGTTGTTTTTATATCTACCATTCAGTTTTAAAATGGTATAGAGTGTCTGCACAGTAGTTGATCGCCGTATTTTATGTGCCTCATTTGATCGCTTTGTTAAGTGATATAAATTATTTACAATGTGATACTACTACTACTATTACTACTACTGTACTACTACTACTACTACTACTACTACTACTACTACTACTACTAATAATAATAATAATAATAATAATTATAATAATAATAATAATAATAATAATAATAATAATAATAATAATAATAATAATAATAATAATAATAGCAACAACAATATTAATAATAAAAATAAACTTTCTTTAACGAGGATAGCATTTAGTCATGACTGACCCATCTGTGACATGGTCCTCAACTTTTGCAATAGGTTATGTTAAAAGTATATTTTTCTTTAAATAATAAAAAGAATATAAGATTATACATATACTCAGGTATCGTCGCACACTCAATCGTGCATATTTAACATGAATGAATATGTGTGATTATACTGGGAAACATATACATCTATAAACAATATTCTCTACATACAGGTATATGCATTTCAGCATAAATCAAGTATTCTATATATACATCGAATAAGACCTGTACATCTTATTTATGGGCATAAATATTACATATTATATTCAGATGCTTTAGTATGTCATCCATCTGGTCAAGAATGAATGTATTTAATGATATAATGATATTTTAAAAGAAGCAAGGGAATGTGAATTACCTATCCTCAGGCGTAAAAAGGCTGTCAAACATTTGGGAAGATGACTTTATTGCTTCCATTAAAATAAATGTCATAACTTTACTACGAATTATACAAGCGTTCATGCTAGTAAAAGTAGAATTAGTGGTTGTTATGGTGATGTTAGTAATAGTAGTAGTAGTGTAGTAGTAGTAGTAGGTTTCCTTTGGTGTTTACCAGCACTGCAACGCATGACGGTTATATTGTCTTGTAGAAGGAAGAATTAAGTACATAGACCATGGACACTGAAATAGCCCATCTGGGCAGATCCAATGATGCGAGCCGATTGCGCACCTTTCGTATAACGCGTCCAACAAAGAGCTTCGGTAGAAATAGTTATGAAAGAAGAAGCTCGGAGTGATGGTGTTGGTGGATTCTATAGTTGAAGTAGCTGTAATTATGATATGTTGATAGTAGTGGTGGTGGTAGTGGTAATTGTAATACTTGTAATGATGTTTTAGTGGTGGTGGTGGTAGTGATAATTGTAACACACCCTCAGGTCACATGGGTTCATAAGCTGTATCTAACTACAATTTTATTCGCCAATAAAATACTTGTTAGTTTGAGATTTGTATGAAAAGCGTCTGTAACAAAATAGGTTTTTTAAAAAAAGTCCATAAAAAGACCCTTTATGACAGAAATTAAACTTGTATCGTTCATCAGATACGGACTTTGCATGTTTTGAAATTTGCGCAGAGACACTATGTCATTTAACCTAGCCATAATGAAATAATACAGATCATTTGCTATTAAATTACATTATTATGATAAACTGGATTTGAGTACTGTACAGAAACAGAAAAAGAAAGACCATGACGATTTCTAATCAAAGACGACATTTTACACAAATAAAGATTGTATTCCAAACGTTTTGTAAAGCACAGATAGCTTATCTTTCTAATCGCAATGTCCTACAATGGGAAATACAGTTACTATTATACTTTAAGAAAACGAATTATGGCGTATGTCGCAAAATTGCCATGTTAACGACATGGAGTTAAAGTCATATATGGGCATAGAACACAAATAATTTTACGATATATTCTCTACATTTGTTTCTCGGTACTGAACTTTACACTATGTGAAAATCAATACAAATCGTTTGTTAATCTGAAATACCTTCACGGTAAAATTCTTGTCAAAGGTTCATTGGCATTTTTGTGCGTGGAAAGGCTGGACTGTTATCAAGCCAGCATGCAATCATCGCCAAGACCTTATTACTCACTGTACACTGTCGCAGAAACACACATAGACAACCAAACCATAAGTTTATATTCTAAAAAATAAACAATTGCCTTTAAATTCATACCAAGAATGCCTAAATATAACTCTTGTATCAGCACTAAAAGGAGACAAGAACAAAAATGCTCTAAAAAAAAGGACTAGGACTACATTCGTGTACTGAACCGGAAGTATACTTTGTGACATGATTCCATATACCATACATGATGAAATTGTGTCCGCCAGTAATAAATGCATATTGTACAACGATACTAACGATATGAAAATATGGGAACCAGCCTGGAAATAGGTGAACATAAAATAGAGTATAGATGGGTTTGGCTGACGATTTGTTAATAATTAAGTTATGTTTTTGGGAAAAGATTCGTCTGAGAGCTTATCCTAGTTGTAAGTGAAATTGTTTTAGAGACTTTTATTGATGGAATTTCAGTCCTTTAACAGTCTTGAGTTTGGAACACTCATTACTAAAATTAGCACCTGAATGGTGCGGAATTAAAAGCACCATGCATGTCCAGAAAATGCCGCGACTCATATCCTTTTCTCTAAACAGAAGCTAATATTCAGGTTTCATCTATATTGGTGAATATAGGATTGATCATGAAAACAAAACAAATTGTAAATTATTGAATTTTTAATATCTTGGTGTTTGCATAGGTTTACTGAATTGAATTAGTACCGTGAGTGCTAAAGTAGCATCTTGACGTTATGTTTGATACCTTGTCACAACATTACCTTACGGCCTAATTTCAAGTTATTTTCTTACTAAGAAGATTCAAGATTTCAGATATTTGCTGTTTAAAATGACTACTCAACGATATTATAGCCTGCCGGAAACTGTAGAAAATAGTCACGTGATTGCTTTCTCAGAAATAAAAAATAGAAACTGTATAATGCGTTAAAAATGTATAATCCTACGATATAATTATATGGGCTACGGATGGAGATTGCCTTTACAGATTGCTGACATGTCACCTCTGTCTGCGTGGGGTCGAGTCTCAACTAGGTAAACGTGGATCTATGAGAAACCTTGCCAGTAGCTTCCCGTGGGGCGGTGGCTCTTTTGGGGTTTTCCTCGACCAAAATATACTGGCCGATATCATAATGGCGTTAAACACAACAATCTAATAGTTCATGTGCTTAGTATTCCATTTTCAGACTGCTTAACTATATATAATATGCAGAAAAAAATTATTAATTATTAGAGTCATAACTGGACTAATTAGAGTTCAGTAAGTGAGTCCACTTCTAACTCCCACCTAAGTAAAATGTTATATTCTTTTAACGCAACATTTGTATGGGGCATGGTTACAAATTTGCTTTCTTCTGCCAAAACAAATGTCAGAATTATCAACATTTCTCTGAATCCGTGATATAAATTTACCTAATGTGAAACTGGGACCTTTTGTAATAAATTGGTCGTGTGGCAATGCTTGCAAATTTAGCATTATTTTTCAACTGATTGCACATTCTCAAAAAAATAAAATGTATGAAGCAGCCTTACAAAAATAACTTTACCAGTTGGAACATGTCAACAAGTTTTTAAATATTGGCCTTCGTTGTTATCATTTAAAAACTACTGATGTATATGTTCGAAAAGAAGACATCGAAATATCAGTTATGATACACTATAGCACTACCGCCCCACCCCCGAGAAAAAAGAATCAGTGATACACTAACCAATTTTTATACTAGTTTATTAAATAAGCATTCAAAAACATTTGCTTTGAATACTTATTTAATAAATGTAGTGTGTGTGTGTGTGTGTGTGTGTGTGTGTGTATGTGTGTGTGTGTGTGTGATACTGTGGGCATTTATTATCGTCTAGATCGTAGTGCAAACTTTCATGAATATTTAAATGTGTGAAAAATGAAAAGAGGTATGTCGTGGATTCCATCTTTTCCTTGAGTAATACTGTTTAGCAAAGCATTTGTGCGTAATTTTATTGACGGTCGATTTTCTTTTTCTAATCAGAAGTGTATTTGTAGGTTGTATGAAATGTATAATGTTTGATATTACACATTGATTAAAATTTTCAATTGCAAAGGAATGGTTTGCGAAGCATAAATACAATATATATATATATATATATATATATATATATATATATATATATATATATATATATATATATATATATATATATATATATATATATATATATATAGGCACCTTTAAAATGGAGGTGTAGAATATAATGGTTTAAAAACTAATTAAAGAAAACCCAAGCAAAATAGATTTTATATATATTTTAAAAACTACATCTGTAATTTTCAATGAACTTAGCGATTTTTGTGAAAATTATTGTCTTTTACTAAACCGTATAACATGGTGACCAAAACCTCTTGCGTATGATCGTTCCTGATGTCGAGTTTTCTTAAAATAATATTATGTGACTCGAGGTTATTTAATTTCCCTGACTTTGTTGGTTTTTTTCCCATTTGTATCTGCGTCGTAGAGTCTACACACCACTCAAGCCCGACTCTTAATAATCGATAACAAGTACAAGAGGTAGACACCGTGTTTGATGTTCCTTCTCTCGTGGCCCAGGGAAAAAAACAATAACAACTCGTACCGATGTGATGTTGTAACGAGAGATAATATTATCCCACATTAATGTACAATAAAGCAATCAAAAGAGGGAAAACCTTTGAAACGTTGTCTATAAACCCTCGTATACGTCTAGAGCAACGACACAAAGTCGGGAAAAACCTCAAAAGGTGACGATGATAGCGATCGTAAAGGAGACACGGAACACTCTACCTGTCTAGAAAAGCAGAAGGCAGCACTGCATTAGCGATTCTTTGTTAAATTTGCTTAATTAAACAGACGTTTATACAGTTGAGACGAATACTTAATGGACATTGAAAATGGCCATAAATGTTTGAAAAATGTCACATCTGTATTTTTTGTTTGTTTTGTAAAGACTTAATGGGTAAACTCAGCGATACTGTCCTTAATTATCAGACAATAGAAAAGATGGTGCGGTAGAATCGCAATGCCAAATCTAATATGAGTAAAAATAACAAATATCATAAATAGGTTTAAAATGATAAACAAAGATCCAGCAACACCATGGGAGGGAATATATATATATATATATATATATATATATATATATATATATATATATATATATATATATATATATATATATATATATATATATATATATATATATATATATATATATAATATATATATAATATATATTGCTTTGGCTTTTCAATGAAGAACAAGGGGGTGTATACAGAAACAAAAAAATTTTATTACAAAAATAGAAGTACCAAGAAAATGTATTGAAATTAAAAACATATTTACACATTACATAGACAAACAAGAACTATGGGACAAAACCAAACGACGAGTCATACAACTGGATTAGAAAAGATGTAACTGTAAAAAAGTAAAAGAGAAAGAGAAAAATAATCTACGTCAATTGGGAAACAGCTTGGAAAAGTTGGGAAAGACTGTGCTCTTTAAAAATACAAAGCCAATCCTTCAAATACATGAATGATGCGTGTTTGACGGGAGAGGTAGCTGTGAGAAGGCAAATGATCAGAGTATTGCCGAAATATCCACTGTGTAAAAGAGCACCATTCACTAAACATAATGTAATAATACAATGCAACAATTTAGATAAACATAATGTAATAATACAATGCAACAATTTAGATAAACATAATGTAATAATACAATGCAACAATTTAGATAAACATAATGTAATAATACAATGCAACAATTTAGATAAACATAATGTAATAATACAATGCAACAATTTAGATAAAGAAAAATTGATTTAATTACAGAAATAAATAAACAACGAAAATTAAAAGCAAATATACTATACTTAAATAGAGACTTCAAAAAGAAAACTTTATACAAAATGACAAGCTTTATCACAAATTCAATGTCTAAATGTGGACAAATAATAACAGTATGTAAATAACTCACCTACCTTCTTTCTCTCTATATGATTTTTTTTTCTCTCACTGTGACTAGGGTGAAGGACCTAGATCCGTGTGAGCGAACGTAAGAGATGTAGACTTTCCAGAGCTATGTCACAAGCCGCTAAGCCATGTGAACCGATCTGGAAAAGTGCCCCTGAAAAAAAACTTCTTGGGGAACATCGACAAACAGGACACCAACACCGGGTTAGAATAGAAGTTTATTTATTTTATTACCCATTCTTATTATTCTGTATCTATATTTTGTTTTGCTTATTGTATACTATTTTTCGTCAATCTAAATTCTCTCTTTCTCTCCTCCCTACAGAGGAGAAGGGGGAGAGAACAAGAAGAGAAATATTAATAATACAAATTTTTATTTAAATAATGATTTGACAAAACTGTAAATAAGGCATGAAGGGTTTCAAGTCATGGGAGAAACATAAAAAAATAAAAAGAGTGTGGCTCCCTGTGACATGATAGTATAACATATTTCTAAATGAGAAACGACACACATGATCACGTACTAAATACATTAGAAAACTAAGTTATTGTTTCTTTTATAAAAATATTTAAAACATTTAACACACCGTTTCTAAGAAGAAAAAAATTAAATTACTTCTTTTTAAATTAATTTTTCTTTCTTCATAAGAAAACTGGGAAAATGATTCGAAATAAATAGCCGCCACAAACAATAATATCTATAGCATAAACAACATATAGCACAACATCATCATAGCATACACGGGACCGCAATGGTCACCAAAGGAAAAAAATGTCAAAGAGTTCCAACTAATAGAAAGTAAACCAAGTAGGAAGAGCCACCCTTTAGAAACACTAGGAATCAAAAATACCCAACAAAAACAACTTCTTTTTCGTGGAAATTTTAAATAAAATAATACAGACATACACATTTTTGTGGGAAACAACTACACACAAAACACATTTTGTTTTGTTTGGAAATACGGGGATGGGGGCATCTGTCTCGTGCCACGCCTAAGAAACAAAATACTGTCCTTAATTTTCAGACAATAGAAAAAAATAGTCCTTAATTATCAGACAATAGAAAAGATAATGTCCTTAATTATTAGGCAATAGAAAAGAGAATGTCCTTAATTATTAGACAATAGAAAAGATAATGTAATTAATTTTAAGACAATAGAAAAGAGAATGTCCTTAATTATTAGAAAATAGAAAAGATAATGTCCTTAATTATAAGACAATAGAAAAAGATAATGTCCTTAATCATAAGACAATAGAAAAGATAATGTCCTTAATTATAAGACAATAGAAAGAAAAATAGAAAACCCAAAAGGAGAATAAATCTAACTTCTGATGAGATAGTCACGTGTTTTACAAGACATAAATTACAAGATGTATGAATATTTATTATGTTTTCAAATCAAAAGCAGATAATATTTTGATTGTCCTCCAAGCACACCGGAAGCTACTTTCAAATGACGTTTAGACATAATTTGTTGTTTTTTTAAATATCATACTCACCTTCAATTGTGTCAGCTCTTAGACTGCGATGGTCAGATTCAAATTACTTATTTTGAAACCGAGATTTCTTTTTCTGTGTTCCTGAGGACTCTAGCCTAGAAAAGTGAAAGATTTATTACTGTTGTTAAGTTTTTACAACTTTCTGAAGTTTCAACATATTACCTTTTAAATTGTTCTGATAATGTTTCATAAATTCATTAAACGTTAATGGGTTATGTGCACACATCTGTTGTTAAGTTCAGGGAACCAAATATCAAAGTTGTTATTGGAAGGAGCTAATATAGATCTTCCTTTATTGTAATGTTCTATCTGTTAAACAAAGACAATATAAAATATTAAAGTTATATTTTCTTTTCTAAAGTGGATAATTTTGCTACAGCATTTCTTTTTATAATAAAAACTGTTAACATTAATATTATAATAATTTTGGCATAGGTTTCTATCTGCACTAATATTCCTTTTTTTTTTTTTTTGCTGTATGCAAACCAATTGTTTATCCTAAATTATGCTATACATTTGTTCGGTCCAAGTGCATAGCTGTACATGAAAATATGTGATATCAATACAAGGTAGAAGGCACATCAAAATACAAAATAATAATACAAGATAAGGGATACATCGGAATATATAATATTAAAACAAGGCCAAGGAGGCACATCAAAATGCACAATAGCAATACAAGATAAGGGGTACATTAGAATAAAAAATGTTATCACAAAGTCAATACCAGGTAAGAGGTACGTAAAAATATATATAACCTGAACCCAAGGCAAGGTGTACATCCAAATATACCATATCAGCTCGAGACAAAGAGCACATTAAACTATATCGTATCAGCGCCAGGCACGGGTATATAACAATATACAAAATTAACACTAGGCAATGAGTGCACCAAACTATATATCAACACAAAGCCAAGGTTACGTGACAATATATAATATCCACAAATTATAAACGGTACATGAAAATATATAATATCCACACAAGAAAAACGGTATATGAAAATATATAATATCCACACATGATAAACGGTATATGAAAATATATAATATCCACACATGATAAACGGTACATGAAAATATATAATATCCACACATGATAAATGGTACATGAAAATATATAATATCCACACATGATAAACGGTATATGAAAATATATAATATCCACACATGATAAACGGTATATGAAAATATATAATATCCACACATGATAAACGGTATATGAAAATATATAATATCCACACATGATAAACGGTATATGAAAATATATAATATCCACACATGGTAAACGGTATATGAAAATATATAATATCCACACAAGAAAAACGGTATATGAAAATATATAATATCCACACAAGAAAAACGGTATATGAAAATATATAATATCCACACATGATAAACGGTATATGAAAATATATAATATCCACACAAGAAAAACGGTAAATGAAAATATATAATATCCACACATGATAAACGGTACATGAAAATATATAATATCCACACATGATAAACGGTACATGAAAATATATAATATCCACAAATGATAAACGGTACATGAAAATATATAATATCCACACATGATAAACGGTAAATGAAAATATATAATATCCACACATGATAAACGGTACATGAAAATATATAATATCCACACATGATAAATGGTACATGAAAATATATAATATCCACACTAGAAAAACGGTACATGAAAATATATAATATCCACACAAGAAAAACGGTACATGAAAATATATAATATCCACACAAGAAAAACGGTATATGAAAATATATAATATCAACACAAAGCAAAGGTTGCATGAAGATATAAAATATTAGTTCAAGGCAATTGCACATCAAATCTAGAATCTCAAAAAGGGCAGTACCTGAGATTACATAGGCATAAACAAAGGTAGCTATTTTCAGGATGCTGTACACAATTTGCTGCTCATTTTATATCATTGATATTTGTCCCTTGTGAACCAAGGAAAGTATGAATGGTCACTTCTACATGATTATTAAATATAATAATTAAAGGAACCACACTGTCTTATTGAGAACTTTAAAATAAATTTAACCAGATATTAAATCAAGCAAAGAAATAAGCAAAAGGTAAATAAAGAACAGGTATCAATGAGGAAATGAGTCTATGCTGGTTCGATTTCTCTATTACGACATAGGACGGAAAAATACGGCACGTTTGTTTGCATTGAAAGGATAAAAATAGTAAGATTGATTTTCAAGCGTGGAATCAAAATTGTATAACCAGGATTTTAAATAATTCAATATAATTTTTTTAAAAATTAATACAATCAAAATTTATTAATAGAACAATCATAATTGTATTAATTAATGCAATCAAATTTGTATCAATTAACATAATCAAAAGCGTCGTAGCACATTATTCCATACTTGACTTACATTTATAGAAAATGAATGAGAAGCGTTAGAACAATCGAAAAGTTCATAAACAAATATACAGTAAATCGAGAATGGTATCTTCACCAGTTGTTAATGTAGTATATTTGCGGTCGAATACAACGCACGAATTTTCTTGATAGTTTGTAGCTTCTCAGGGAATGTAGCATGACATACAATGTATTGTATTTAATTCTATAAACAGTCTCACAAGGAGCGTGTATGTATGTATGTATGTATGTATGTATGTATGTATGTATGTATGTATGTATGTATGTATGTATGTATGTATGTGGGTGGGTGGGTAGGTAGGTAGGTATGCATGTGCAGGGCCGGACCTGCTATAGGGGCCCAGGGGGCCCGCCCCCCCCCCCCCCCTTAAAAAAACCTGTTCACTGCTTTTGATAAAAGATGCAAAGGGGGTTCCGAATTTTTTATTTATTTTTATTTATTTATTTTTTAATATTTTTTTAGTGCTTTTAAAACATTGCAGTTTTTAGTCACTTTTGTGAGATCCATTTTTCAAGGTTCAGATAGCACCAGATTGCACCATTTTGCATCCTTGGAAAAAAAATTACGGGGTGGGGGGCATGCCCCCGGACCCCCTAGAAGGCTCGGCGCTTCGCGTCTTCGCTTAACCCAATAACAAGTTTGGGCCCCCCCCCCCCGAAAAACTTAGGTCCGACCCTGATGTGTGTGTGTATGTGTGTGTGTGTGTGTGTGTGCGTGTATGTGTGTGCGTGTGCGTGCGCGTACATGCGTGCGTGTATCTGATTCCAATCTATTTTTAATTATCCCATATTAACATATCAGATTCCAGAAATAAAAAATAAACAACAAAAAGCGTCATTATAGGTGCCATCGTTTGCCTCCAATCACAGATTTTAGCCCTTGACTTCAATGAAAACAAATACCTTCCTTGAATTCAATAAATAAAACTTACCTTCCTTGACTTCAATAAATAAAACATAAATTCATTGGCTTATCTTATTAAATTTATTTATTTTCGTATCAAATTTCAAAGATCTAGGGACTAAATAATTTATAACTACTGTCTCCCTATTCGTGAAATTATTTCATACTTTTAAAAATTATCCTAATCCCACAGACGCATGATAAGATGTTATAGTAATACTCAGCCATCAGCTACGTTATTTCAATTAAGCATGTTTGAACGCGAACCAATGCTACGGGAAAAGTCCCAAAGGCAATAGATTTAACCGTATTCTAAATAATGTTACAATATTATAAAAGTTGATTCTAAAAGTTCTAAATAATAAATATATTTTAGAATTCCAAATTTTTAAGGAAATTTTTAGCATGGTATGATTGTTTTAGCTTCGAATCATTCATAATTCACAAATCTTGTTCTAAACATAGATACCGACTTGCGTATAAGTTAGGTCAAGCGGCAAGTAATATATATATATATATATATATATATATATATATATATATATATATATATATATATATATATATATATATATATATATATATATATATATATATATATGATATACTGTCGTATGATGCGCCGACAGGTCAGGATCTATAATGTTTGTTTTAAAGATTGTTCCTAATAGAATGCATTTAAAAGAGAAGGAATTACAAACGGATACCTAACAGAGCGAAAAGGGCTATCCATGTATCGTAGAGGAGAATGCTATATCTGAATAAATAAATTTCAGCAACTTCTGTTAAACGTGTAATGCAAAATGTTTCACATACTTCAAACATGATTTTAGTTGATTTCTACATGCCATTAAATTTGTAAAAGCCCGTTTCTAGCCTGTCTTGTCTCTGTGTATTCCTAATTGTGTTTTGTTTCAATAAGATCGACTTGTCCAAAGTAATATTAAGCCGTATCGCCTGTTTGTAAATTTTAAAAGAAATATTGTGCTTTGACTTTTCCTGATTTTCTGAGAGAGAGAGAGAGAGAGAGAGAGAGAGAGAGAGAGAGAGAGAGAGAGAGAGAGAGAGAGAGAGAGAGAGAGAGAGAGAGAGAGAGACAGACGAGAGAGAGAGAGAGAGAGAGAGAGACAGAGACAGAGACAGAGAGAGAGAGAGAGAGAGAGAGAGAGAGAGAGATTTAAAGTAGCTTAATGTTTTCAGTCATATTGCTACGATGTCTGCAGTATGGCAGTTGATAGTGACGTCTAGCAATGGGGCATCATGCTGCAGACATGTAGTATCATGTCCAACACACTGTCACATTATACTGACACCAGGCCGAACAGTCCTAACACAAACCTAATGCTGAGCGCCAAGCGAGGTAGTTGTATGTAACATTTTTACAAGTCTTTGATATGATCCGGCCTAGGTTCGAACCCATAAACTACCGCATCCGAGGCGGACGCTCTAACCACTTAGGTCACCGGAGCGGTATGGAGATTTGTAAACAGATAATGTGTACTAAAGATATACATATATCTTATGTATATATCTTATACATATTAGTGTACATATATAACATCAGTACTTTGAGCTTCGTATAGCTGTAACAAGGCCCGGATGGTATCTCAGGAGCTGAAGACTGCGGAATGTGTGTTTAATTTTGTATTCATGTTTTGGAAGATTTTTGGAAGACATCTACAGACAATTTTTCAATAGAATATGTCCCTTGTCTACTTCTGTACTCTTTTTGTGCCAACCTATCTGGATCCGACAAAATGAGAAGACATTTTGGTTTTATTTAGAAGCATGAAAATATGTGTGTGAGATTGTTCCATATGAATTTCCTAATAACGTCTGCTAATATGGCTGTGGAAACATATTTTACATATGGAAGCATTCACAAATCCTTAGTAGGGAAAATCAATTATGTTGTACCTTATGTCTTCCACTCAATCCTAAGCCACCTGTCATTGCCTTTCATAACACCCATTTCAGTTTAAGTAAAGCAGCTTTCTTTTACACGCAGAAATGTTGATGTGAACAGAAATTCGCTTAAGTATCGTTTTATTTTACGTTGTTCATACACACAGGTGGAATCTTAATAGCATTTGCGGTATGTCGTTTTAAAAACAAAATGACACTGGTAGAGTTGTGTTCTGGGATCCGTCTGAAATGATATAACATATCTGAATAATGTTCACGGATTTATCTCGAAGAATAGAGTGAAAATAGTTATTTTAAATACTGATCTTGAAAACTGTTCTTCTTTCCTCGGTAGTGTGATTTTCCGACTGATTTCTTCGTCATGGTCTTGCATTAGGTTTTTTTAAATATATAAACGGGTTTATATCCATAAGATTCTATTAAAGCAATACCATTTTATTGACTCATTTTCTGGCTTTTTATTGTATTGTTTTTTAAAGGTCTGATCGTCTCATTCTGATCTACAACTGGGACTAACATCACAAATTCATGCCATATGCTAAAAACTCTTTACCCATAAAATATATTGAATTCGCACTTAAGTAGAAATGGAGGTTCCAGAAACAACATTTGCATAAAACCTGAAACATCTTTCGCTATTCATTTTACAACAAGCAGCTAATCTTCTTTCATTTGGAGATTGAATAAAATTCTTGTTCCTTCAATAGTAGGAACAAGATTGAAAATTATCTACAAGATTCAAAGTCGTGTCCATTCAAAGTAACCATTGATGTGCCTCATTATGGTTACATAAAGTGACACAAGGGATTGTAGTATATAAACGTCAGTGGACCAAAAGCGATTGATTCCTCTTACATTTATTACAGAGAAATTTATTCCATCAAATTTGACATTTGATGAACTTAAATCAATATTTTTCAAAGCATACTTAATATAGTATATATTAAGTGAAGAGCGTCTGAAAATTGTAATTTATAAAATCATGAGTTTTATCCAGTTCTGTTTTGTTCCTTTTAATTAATTTTTTTCGTGTACGGCTTTTGTAAATACAACCAAACATAATACAGTTTCTTTGTAGTCCCGTATGTGTTTGTTATCTCTGTTTATGTAGTCGTCATATAGTTTGCATGTAAATAGACAAGTCAATTCAACGAGATATGTTATACCATCGCAAAGTGGAGTGGTCGATTTTGAAAAGAGGGTGTGGAAGATTCCGATGAAAAATGCATTTGACAACTAACCTGCGGTATAATCAAGATAAAAGCACCTTACATATTCATTGCAGTCATTATTAAACACAAAAGTGCTCTTAAACTCACCTTTTTCGATTTCAAGAACACACTTAAAAACCTAATAATGTTTCCTACCTTAAATATTTTTAGCATTTTTTGTGTTTTGTAATTCCATGTTTTTTTTTTGTAGTCATATTAAATATGTTGTAAAACGCTTAGAGCTTCCAAAGATTAGGCGCTATGCAAAGTCCCTATTATTATTATTATTATTATTATTATTATTATTATTATTATTATTATTATTATTATAATCGTTCATAACGATCCGATTTTGCATCGTGTTAGAAAGATTATATTGATAGATATTCGATATTCGATTAATTGTTATCTTGATATATATATATATATATATATATATATATATATATATATATATATATATATATATATATATATATATATATATATATATATATATATATATATATTTATATTTATATATATATATATATATATATTTATATATATATATATATATATATTTATATATATATATATATATATATATATATATATATATATATATATATATATATATATATATATATATATATATATATATATATATATATATATATTAGATTAAGCGTTATATTGATATAGTAGGTTAAGCGTTATATTGGTAAATATTAGATGCGTTTTTAGAGTGGCTCTCAGAGGAAATAAACTTGTAGATATATTAGCCGCAAAGCTTGGGATATTTCGGTTAAGCCCATTTAAATAATTATGTATTTTTATACATTTTTTAATAAAGTAGGGGAGCTATATCGATATAAACTAATGAGGAGGGGGGGGTAAGGTCCGGGAAGGTTATGACGTATAAAACTAGACAATTAGCATCAGTTGCATTCTGAATTTAATTTATATTGTAGTTACATCCATTTCTTTAAAAACAATCTCCCAGGTTATTTTTTCTTCTAAATTGTTTCTCTAAAAAAAAGTAGTCGGCAGAAAAATATGGTCGGGTGGCTAATCAGAACCACTCATACTTTCATTTGTTTTTGTCTTCGGATTCGATTGTTGTTCTTTGGACACTAACATACTAAGCTTTATCACTCAACACTATGCGCAACCCTAATCACTTCAGACCATTCGCAACAATAATTAATTTCTTTCCAGACCATGCGACAGCAATAGCCTTATTCATTTCAGACCATTCGCAACAATAACTAATTTCTTTCCAGACCATGCGACAGCAATAGCCTTATTCATTTCAGACCATTCGCAATAATAATTAATTTCTTTCCAGACCATGCGACAGCAATAGCCTTATTCATTTCAGACCATTCGCAACAATAATCAATTTCTTTCCAGACCATGCGACAACAATAGCCTTATTCATTTCAGACCATTCGCAACAATAATCAATTTCTTTCCAGACTATGCAACAACAATAACCTAATTCATTTCAGACCATGAACAACACTAACCTATTTCACTTCCGAGAATGCGCCATAAAAACAAAACAAAACAATAACTAAATAAAATAATAATAACCCTATATTCTGTTTCCCTAACAACAACCACAAATCATCGACAAAATAAAATATTTCAATCATTGCTCCAACCACCATGTGTTTCTCTTCACCAAATATGTACTGCTTCACCTACGAATATGTGTGTTTGTGTGTCTGAAACTGAATGTATGTTTTCATCTTTTTGTAAATTAATTAGATTTGACCTCAGTTGCTTTCAGCGATGGTTACATTTCATTAAAAAAATATGTAATACAGTATAACCTAAGATTGCTCAGGTTTTCATATCCTGTTACCTGGGAGCGATCAGCTTTTCATGTAAATCCCTCACCTGCAGGACACACGATCCTAAGACATCTACTACATAATCAATATTCTCTACTAATGTAAAATAGTTATTTAGGTGTACGTCACATAATTACGATGTCAAAAAACGTGAAGACAGGTGTATGGTTTATTTGCAGCTCCCGTGACAAATCATGTCAGCACGACAAGCCACGAGATCGTTTTACGGACACCTGGCGTTCTTTGTACATTTGAGGTTTGTGGCTAATTAATTGTATTTATAAGCACTGAACAAATATCACAGGCAATTGATTGACGTGCGACAAAATGTATCTTACTTATATTAAATATAGCCCTATTTATATTATTCAACACATAAGTGGCATATGTGATATAAAGTTTAGCACCCAAGTACGACGCAAAATTATAAACCATTGATTTTAAGAAATACTGAGTTTCAAATTAACTAAATCGTGAAATTGAACATACAAATTAGAATGTTTTCTTTTGGCTGCTACATATATATGAGTTTGTTGTTATTATTGAATGTGCTGGGGAAACCTGGTTTCCTTTGAGAGTAAAGTAAGTACGTACTTGCAACAAGGTAGAACAATAGAAACTAAGAGGAAGTATGTAAACATAGAGTATGGAAGTGTTTGTATGTGTTTGTGCGTGCGCGCAATGGCATAGATAAAAGAAAAGAAACATCGACAAGAAAAATATCAATAATTGGAATGACTTGCCGCAAAACCGAATAAATGTTTCTCTTGACTATGTCGTCGGAAACCTCAGAACAGCCGAAACATTCAGCCTAAAACAAATTTACGGATACGCTTTTGTGTGTGTGATACCTGGTGTTAGAATACTGGTAAATTTGAGGTAAAACTTAACAAGTAAAGACTAAGTTACTTGTATGTACAGTCTTTACAGTTTTATGGCCTTCATTGACTTTAAAAAAAAACAACTTTAAGATGTTTAGCGTTTGGTATCCCGAAACTCGTTTTATAATAACGATGCAACCACCAGAAATACTAAGTTTTCCTAAATTCCATAGTTTGATTTGAAATATCCACTTTTTCTGGCTTTCTTTCTTATCCTCTTTCTGTCCCCCACCAGTCAGGGATAATTTACACAAGTTGTCTAGCACTATCAAAGGTTGGGTTACAAGGGGAAAAAAACCCGCTTAAATACTTTATGTAGACACTTCAATGTCTGGAATGAATTATATTGAAGTTGAGGTAAACATGAAAAGCGATGACTTGCAACAGATCCACAAGGTAATAATAGGATATATGAAACAAATCCATTAAAATATAAAGATTGCTTAATGCAATACGCCTATCCTTGAGGAAAGATTGACCAAATTGATATGTACTGCCTGAGCTAATAAGACCTACTTACACAAGGTCCTATACCATCACTGATTTATACGCACGAAAACTGTGTATATCACCCGGCTGTGTACTAACCAGATTTAACCCATGCAAGACGATGTATGCCCAGGTTTCACTTACATATGATTCACATGCTTATGTAGCACATAAATATATATTCAAACTATTTTAACCACAGTCTTTAAATACTGGCAAACATCAATAATGCACGAGTCAATTATCTATATTTTTTTCGTAGCTAGTATATCTTCTCTTCTTCTCGTTTAACGCTTGTAATGTAACATCACACATGGCACGGTAACGTATTTTCATAAGAATAATACCAGGAAGAGTACACTCTGCATATATAGAAAGTCAGTTCACAAAGTAAGCCCGCTGAAGACGACGACAAATTGGTGACGTCAGCCTAGCAGGGATGACACATTGTTACGCCTCTGAGAAATTAGTTTTTGAGTACTCATGTCACCAATTCATTTCCCATAGTAAACTTATGCAAACACCATTTTATTAAAAATTCAATAACTTTAAATTATGAGTGCTCATGATCAAACCTATATTTATCAGTATAGATAAACCTGGATGTCATCTTCTGTGTAGAGAAAAGGATACAAAGTGCCAAGTCAAGGTACAACCAAGGTACCCTACACTGTCTGTCCATTCGATCCAGAATCAAACACAACATTTGTTCTCTGTGCTACGTTTCACTGACAGATTCCAGTCTAACATACCTACACGGCCTCACCCATGTGTACACACCAGCTCCTCTTCTGACAATAGTATACTCATTATTCCCACTATGAAAACGAAGTCATATGGATTGCGTTCTTTTGCATACCAGGACACAGTAACGTGGAATGTATTGCCATTGAAATTATACACAAAGACAGTTATCCTGTTCAAGACTCGCCTTTTTTGACGGCAACAACAACTTAAAGACCTAATAATGTTTCCTACCTTAAATATTTTCAGCATTTTTTATATTTTCTAATTTTATGGTGGGTTTTTTTTAATTTTTTTTTTTATATACATCTCAAAGTGCTTAGAGCTTCTAAAGATTATGCGCTATACGAAGTCATTATTATTATTATTATTATTAGTAGTAGTAGTAGTAGTAGTAGTAGTAGTAGTAGTAGTAGTAGTAGTAGTAGTAGTAGCATTAGTAGTAGTAGTAGTAGTAGTATTAATTATTATTATTATTATTATTATTATTATTATTATTATTATTATTATTATTATTATTATTATTATTATTATATGAGCCGCAGCATTTTTTGGACCTACATATGTCTAAAGCATGTGCTTTAAATTCCGCTCCAAAGAGTCAGGTGCTAAATTCAGTAATGTTTGTTTCAAACTTGAGACCGTTAAAGAACTGAAATTCCATCAAGAAAACAATGTCTAATTTTTTGTTTATCTCATTCATGCCTCTTGAAATATAGAGCAATGAACATTATGAGAACTATCTAGAGACATAATAGACCCACATTTAATACTACATAAAATCCGTATTTTAATAGTATATAAAATCTATATTTTATACTATATCAAATCCATATTTTAATAATATTTTAGTTCTATGTAACCATTAATACTCTGAATTTAGTTTGCACCTTAAGACAGTAACTTTTTTAATACGATATATTCATGACGCATAAATATTCAATGAGACCAAAATAATCTACATTTCATCTCATCCAATTTCAGCTTTTCGCTAATAAATTCTACAATATCCACTTTTGGAATTAATATCAATCCTCCTTATAAATGCATTATAATTCATACCACTCATCGTTATACATTCTTTATAATTAATACCATTTCTCCTTATAAATAATTTACTGTTAATACCATTCCCCTTATAAACGCTTTACAATTTATATCATTCCTACATTAATTTATATCATTCTTACATTAATGTATACCATTCCTACATTAAGTTATACCATTCCTACATTAAGTTATACCATTCATACATTAAGTTATACCATTCCTACATTAAGTTATACCATTCCTACATTACGTTATACCATTCCTACATTAAGTTATACCATTCCTACATTAATTTATACCATTTCTCCTCATAAATACTTTACAGTTAATACCATTCCCCCTTATAAACGCTTTTTAATTATACGATTCCTTCTATATTTCTTACCATTCCTTCTTTTATTTATACCATTCCTTCTATAATTTATACCGGTCCTTTTATAATTTATACCATTCCAACTTTTAAATTCTTTATAATCAATTCAATTCCTCCTTATAAATGTCGTGTTCAGTTTTGCAGAACTACATATACACTGCTTTATAACTTAATCTGCCTTAACAGCTCAGTTGAACTTACGTCATATAATGAAAACCATATGGAATATCAAATGACCACACATATCTTTATCAGGACTGGTCATCAAACAAATTATTGGTGTCGACTATTCTTATTGGCAACGTCCTGGCACTGTCATTGATTTTTGTTATCAGTATTTCCAGATAATAGGTCTTATATAAGGAATCGAGTTAAATATATTGCTCAAGGGGTTATCTTAAAAATGTAGGTCCTGGGGTGGGAGTGAGGGGCTAGATTGTTCATCCTAACGAGATATTATTTTGCTTTACCTCAACAATTTGTTTTTGATTAACGAACGTAATAGGTTCTCTGTTTCAAAGCCGGAAATTGAATCATTTACCGAATACTTTCAAATATGATACATAAACTTGTTTTTATTGTTTTAGGTAATATTGTTTTAAGAGGGCTCGTGTAATTTGCTAATTAGGCATTTGATCATAGTTGTTACATTAACCAGCATACATGTATATTTCTTAAGATATGTGAGAGCTATCTAATATAGGTTGTTTGTATTCTTCTATAGTTACACTATATCAAAGGCAAACGCATACCACATATTTGTTTCTAATAGCAATCCATTATTGTTAATGTAAACAACGATATCTGTTTAGAAATAAAATCCATATCAATTAATGTATATCACCATATATGTGTTTAATGGAAATCCGTGTCAGCTAGTGTATATCACCATATATGTGTTTAATGGAAATCCGTGTCAGCTAGTGTATATCACCATATATGTGTTTAATGGAAATCCGTGTCAGCTAGTGTATATCACCATATTTGTTTCTAATGGAAATTCATAACAGTTAATGACAACCACCATATATGCATGCATTTAATAGAAATTCATGTCAGTTAAGGTCAACCACTATATTTGTTTATAACATAAATTCATAACAGTTAATAAAGACCACCATCTTTATTTCTAATATGAATTTGTATCAGTTATTGTAAACTACTAAATTTGTTTCTACTAGAAAATTCTATCATTTATTTTACACCAAAATTTTGTTTATAATACTAATTTATATCAGTTAATAAATAGTTTTGTTACACCAAAAAAAAATTAATGTGAAAATAAAACGAAATTTACAGCTGCTGACGTTCAGTCACTACTCAGTTCTTCATATTTGTGTTGCTTGGATTTTGTTGTTCCTCTTGGCTTTGCCTGTAATTGCTTGAAACTGATAAATAGTACGATTAAAAAGCAGAGTATTAGAATTAATCTGCCATAATTTATATAATTCTGAGAGTGAAAATTATTACATTTGTAACACTCAGTGTGATTTTGAACAGTATTACATTTTAACACTCAGTGTGATGCTGAACAGTATTACACATTTTTAATATTCAGTGTGATGTTGAACAGTATTACACATTTTGAACACTCAGTGTGATGTTGAACAGTATTACACATTTTAATACTCAGTGTGATGTTGAACAGTATTACATTACTCAGTGTGATGTTGAACAGTATTACATTACTCAGTATGATGTTGAACAGTATTACATTACTCAGTATGATGTTGAACAGTATTACATTACTCAGTGTGATGTTGAACAGTATTACACATTTTAATACTCAGTGTGATGTTGAACAGTATTACATTACTCAGTATGATGTTGAACAGTATTACATTACTCAGTGTGATGTTGAACAGTATTACACATTTTAATACTCAGTGTGATGTTGAACAGTATTACATTTTTAATACTAAGTAAAATGTTGAACAGTGTTACATATCTAATACTCAGCGTGATGCTCAACAGTATTACATTTTTAATACTAGGTGTAATGTTGAACAGTGTTACATTTGTAATACTCATTTTGATATTGAACAGTATTACATTTTTCCATAGTAAATGTAATGTTTGATATTATTTATTACTTTCACTGACATATGTTTATGTATAATAATGTTTATATATTATGTTACCTTTTTATAAATTAATCTCTCGAGAGATACATTTTCTACCAACCGTTACCTCATGTACACGTATATGTTTATTAGGCATTTAATCTGGTATTTAAAACAGTTGATGGTAGTTGGCTTCGTCATAGATTTGCTGTTTCAGTAGTTTGTCGTTTTACTAAACACTTTTCTTGTCTTCCCTAATGATCATGTCATCCCTCATACTTACTATAGGTTATCCCACTATGCTAAATGTAAATGAATAATCAATCATCTATTGCTTCCCCGTCTTTAAGGATTTTATCATCTCTCATAATTGTTAAAAACTTGCACACCATGCTTCTAAATGTGGATGAATGATCAACCAATGTATTGCTTCCTGCATCTTCCTTGACGATTATGTCATCCCTCATACATACTAAAGGTTCCCAAATTATTTCTAAATATAAATGAACTAGTTATGTATAAACTAAATATAAATGAAATGACCAACCAGCCAATTACTTTCTTTGTCTTCCGTGAAGATGTTGTCATCTCTTATGATTTCGTATGATTCTCACAATATGCTAAATAAAAAAGAAACCTTGTCACATAAACCGAACAATTAACTAACTCTATCACTGTTGCAGAAATCAAGCAATCTATCAAACACATACAATCTACTTTTCATTAAGGTACCTTAACTCTAGTATTTCATTTATATATCAATTCCTGAAAGAGCCATACTATGTCTTGCACCGATTTACAAATGACCTATAGTAAGGCAAGGCAAGATGTATCATGCGCAGCGGGATCATTCTAATTTTGTAATCCAGGAAACAATGTTGACAAGATCGTAAGCGTGGTATTTTTAAGGGCAGCGCCCATGTAGCTTCAGTACAAAACCAGGATTCTTGTGAGAGAACAAGGCATAGATGAGTTGTACAATCAAAGAATGCCTCTACGCGAAAACATAAGACCAATGTCACGTGAGCGATTACATGTCGATTATGAGACTCTCAACGTGTATCACTTCCCAAAATGGATTCTAATATCTAACAACGATTCGTGTTATTTTAATAATTATGAGGGATAAAGGATCATAATTCGATAACTGAGACTTTATTCGTTCGAAATGTTTGCGTTCGTGTGAATGACGGAATTGATTGTTTAGTAACAGTACCGTATGGTATTCACCTCAGTCCGAATAAAAACAGGTCTCAGCTGTCCTACATTTAAATCTGACATCGACCGCTTCGGCGACATGTTTTTATAACCTATATAGTATTACTATAATCACTCATTTTAACAACCAATCAGATGAAATCTTATATCATGGCGTTCGGAGACAGCAGTGTGAATGAAGAGCATCAATGTGTACCGAACGATTTGATTTGCTTTCAGATTTTGTAAAGCTACATTTCCATTGGCATCATTCAAAGTCACCAGAACATGGACATTACGCGGTCGTCTTTAGATATCTTCACGTAGGACAGACTGGTATTCAGCTGTAAGGCCGAAAATTTGACCCATTCAAACAATTTTGAGGTTTCAAAAACCTACTGTACTAAATTTGGAAACAATATTTTGAAGACTAAATTTGGAAACAATATTTTGAAGATTATAGTACAATTTGTGTACATCTGACGTTGAAAAAAAGACCAAAGATCCATTTTTTATAATTAACTTCACTATTTATTTATCAGCGGAAGTCTGTATAATATAATATCTTAAATGAAGAACGATTATAGTTCTAAGTAGATGGTTATTACTAGAACTTTGGACTCGAATGCATACAAACAACTCTGCATTTGTGCCTTTAGATCAATAAATTAAAATTTACAAGGCATTAGAATTCAGAAAGAAAATCAGCAGGGGATGTCTTTAATTTATGCTTGAAAAATGGATGGAAAACTTCAATACATAATTTAAGGATAGTATATCCCCATTCGTTGAAAAAGACCACAATATCAGTTGAAGTTCCTTTGTTTATGGCATTTAGTGGCATTTGAAACCTCGATATAATCTAAATTTAATCCCTTAACAGTTATAAATCATCGTTGCAATTCTCACAGCAAGGATTCATGGTGTATATTTGAAGAAAATAAATGACTGTATACAACAATTCAGGTTGTGTTATGCTTCCTAAAATCCAATTACTTAAGAAAAACCCCTGAATGCATGCATGGATTTTAAAATATCCATAAGCTACAGGTAAATAAAATAATCAAAACGCTTAAACCTGTTCAAGACGTTCTTTTCTTTCTTTTCGATCCCCAGTTTGCTACATAGAGTGTTTATCAACTGCCGATGAAAAACTAGCTTTTAGGATAGTATGAATAAGCGATCAGGAGTAAAATTGGTTGATTAATTTAGTACATTCAAATCTCCAGTTATTAACGGAATTTTCTGCTTGAGCGAGTACTAGATTATGTATTCCATTCACAAGGAAGGATTTAAACATGTACCAAACCCTAACACTGATTCGCATAAACTTATCATTAGTATATATTTATAGGTTTTGTGTTCACTGTACAATCCTTGTCTAGGTGTCTGACAATGATTAATCAACATGTTTTCTATGCACCTTAAATCATTTTTCCGAAATTATAATAGTAACTTGAATACACATTTGAAATTATAATAGTAACTTGAATACACATTTGAAATTATAATAGTAACTTGAATACACATTTGAAATTATAATAGTAACTTGAATACACATTTGAAATTATAATAGTAACTTGAATACACATTTGAAATTATAATAGTAACTTGAATACACATTTGAAATTATAATAGTAACTTGAATACACATTTGAAGTTATAATAGTAACTTGAATACACATTTGAAATTATAATAGTAACTTGAATACACATTTGAAATTATAATAGTAACTTGAATACACATTTGAAATTATAATAGTAACTTGAATACACATTTGAAATTATAATAGTAACTTGAATACACATTTGAAATTATAATAGTAACTTGAATACACATTTGAAATTATAATAGTAACTTGAATACACATTTGAAATTATAATAGTAACTTGAATGCACATTTGAAATTATAATAGTAACTTGAATGCACATTTGAAATTATAATAGTAACTTGAATACACATTTGAAATTATAATAGTAACTTGAATACACATTTGAAATTATAATAGTAACTTGAATACACATTTGAAATTATAATAGTAACTTGAATACACATTTGAAATTATAATAGTAACTTGAATACACATTTGAAATTATAATAGTAACTTGAATACACATTTGAAATTATAATAGTAACTTGAATACACATTTGAAATTATAATAGTAACTTGAATACACATTTGAAATTATAATAGTAACTTGAAGACACATTTGAAATTATAATAGTAACTTGAAGACACATTTGAAATTATAATAGTAACTTGAATACACATTTGAAATTATAATAGTAACTTGAATACACATTTGAAATTATAATAGTAACTTGAATACACATTTTGCTACTTGCGGTTAGAATAAAAGCTGTTTGTATTTTAATTACTGCTGGATTAAATTTTTGTTTCTGTAAAATATCGCCACTGATTATAAATCGTTAACATCAAAGTCTTGCTCTTTGTTTCAAAATATTCTAAAATTAAATTTATCACAATAATGTAATACAATTGCAAGCAATACTTAATATTCATTTTTTTGACATGATTTGGATCTATGGCGTGGTTAACTCACTCTATCCACTAAAGCGAAAAGATTCAACTAAACAATTACACGTGATTCATAATTTTAGATTGTTTTAAGGTTCTATTATAAACGTGTCATAAAGATGTATTAATATTTTGCACTTATATATTTGTCTTAGATTTTCTGTAAATTACGTTTCCTTTTACAATCTGTATTTAAGAGCAGTGGTATCACGTGCCGTGTAAACCAGAACGGTTCTGGTAGACATCAATTAACTAAATCAGCCATGGTGGGGTGGGCTGTCATTATGTGTCTTTGGTAAACTGTGTGTGTTTGTGATTTAGATTTTTAATGAAGCTTTACAATAATTTCAGTCATATCGATGCGATTTATGCTGGGTGGCAGTTTATAGTGATGTCTAGCACTAGTATATATTTTATTCTTGTCATACGTAATAATTCATGCTGATCTCTGTTTGTTTTCAAATTTATCTCTTTACCTATCTAAATTTTATCAAAATAAGTGTCATTTACAGAAACGTTCAGTGTTTGGAAAGTTATGCATTGTAGTTTTCCTGGTCAATCACATATGTAACAATTTATGCTGTACATGTCATACAGATGCATCGAATGTTACAAACGTGTTTTCTTAATCATGTTGGATTCATCTCAAATCATTAATTATTTTGAGAATTAGAAAGATAATGTTTTATATTTAAAGTTCGAAAAAAATTCACACGTTCGTTTTTATTCATCGTCTGTCAAACTACACAGTGTGTGAAATATATACTGATTTACTCTAAACCGCTCCGGTTTTCTAGTAGTTAGAGCGTCCACCGCTGAAGCGAGAGGTCGTGGGTTCAATCGCCGGCCGAGTCATACCAAAACCTTATAAAAATGGTACTAACAGCTGCCTCGCTTGACGCTCAGCATTAAGAGGTTAGTGTTATAACTGGTCGACCTGGTGTCAGGATAATGTGACTGGGTGGGACATCATGCTACTTGTCTGCAGCATGATACCCCAGTGCTAGACATCACTATAAACTGCCTCACTGCCGATATCGTAGCAATATGACTGAAAAATTGTTCAAGCTACGTTAAAAAATCATAAACAAACAAAGAAACACAACTGATGTATTCCCCTTTTCTTAATCGCTATACCAAATGTAAGCAATTTCTATCTGCATGTTTAAGGTAAATATGAAGAAAGGTGCTCCGTATTTCGGCTACGTCAGTTCTTATTAATATATAGATGTGAATTATTGACATCTAATATTTTGATTCTAATTTATTACTAAGCAATAATCTTTGATGTACGATATTTGTTCTTGGTATGTAATTGATTAAATATGTCCACACTATGTTTTAAACTGCTATCACTTATTAAATATTTGCACCATACATTTGTAAATGCCAAATTATATATTAGTAGATTCTTTACAAGAAATTATGGGATGCAATCAGAGTAGGTGCGGTTCTCAAAAAGAAGCAGTACTTTTGCAACAACAAAATAAAGTGATACAGCTTGTCATTTTGTAAGATTAATAATACATGTATTGGTGTCAAGTTGAAGAAAAACAAAATTACAAGACTGCATCCTTTCATAAGACGATATTTAAACTGAATTCTAAAGTGAAAAATGTTGTTCATGTAAATTTGATCTAAGGTGTATCGTGTTTAAGAATTTAATAGAAATTAACTGGCGTTCAAATGTTGTCAGTAAATAAACTTCATATATTGTTTCCTGTTTTTGGTGTTTGATTTCATAAGTTATTTTTGTCTCATATTTTATCACGATATATAGTGAATTAAATAACAAAACACAAGCACTGATTGTATTCTCAATTATAAAACACAAAAAACATAGGCACTTACTTGACACAGAATTAAATAACGAAACCCAGGCACCAATTTGATATGTAGATAAAACTTCTAAAGACAAAAACACGTATACATAAATGATTTAGTTAACTTACGTCCAAACACATACTGAATAATCAAAAACAATCAAAAGATCGCTCAAACCAACACCATCAACCCCACCCAAAAAAAATATTGGACAAAAATGACTTTCAAACACGATCGATGTATACTTCTGAAATCTGTTCTGACCAATACAGCTTTTTCTAGATTACATTAATTTCGACAGGATAAATGAACTAAATATCTTTCGGATACCACCATTGTTGCCACATAAGCGGAAATCTTTGCAGTTTTTAGTGCACCTTCTGAATGATTTGATTCTAAAGTAAAGTCATGTCAATTTGTATTGAGTCATTTTCTTTTAGTCATGATAGCACAACAGTGTTCTGTGTTGGTATTCTGCCATCTGTACATTGACATGCATGTTTTGGGTGTGTTGTACTGAAACCAGCTGCCGGGGGAAATCTGACACTGACACCGTGTCTGACATTTACATTGAGTGAATCCGTTTCTTACTGAAAGCTCTCTTTTGAATATATATTGAAAATCCTTTCTTCTTATGTCACAAATGCAAATTTGACTGCAAAACATAAAGTATACTCCTAATTTGTTTATTTTTTGCAGGTAAATATTCCTTGACATCATTGCTATTCTTATACATTTTAGCGTGTGAACTGGAGACATTTTGACTGATTCGAATCAGATTTGGTGCCAAGTATATTGTATAGTACCTGACCAATGGCTTTTTTCTCGTAATAACCCTTTTCACATTAGAAATGGTGACTTTAATTGCTTTTGATAGTGATGTAAAGTACGCAGATATATTTGCTAACAGCAAAGCGCAAATTCTGTCATCTTTTTCCATTAGCGGAATCAAAAGTACGTTATATCTTCTGAACAGAGTATGGTTTTCCTATTGTTTACACTTTTAATTAACTATTCAGACTATTAGGTATGCTGACGTCATAATCATATTATAGTTTTTTTTTAAATTTCTCCTTCAGTTTGGTCTGATAGGCAAAGAATAATAGTTTGCAGAACAAATTAACAATACAAACAATAGCAACAATAAAAAAACAGCGTTGGTCGTTGGTATTAATCCACGCATTATGTAACAATGAATGGTGCCTTTTAATGATAGCTAGCGACATTTAACAATCACTGTTGGTATTGAATGAAGCATTTGTGCCATTTAACAACAAAAAGTGCCCTTTAACAACAACTGTTGCAATTAGCAAGACACATTGTCATTTAAAGACAATTAATGCCATTTAATAATAAGTGCCATTCAAATATCAATAGTGCCATTTCACAAAAACTAGTGCCATTTAACGATAAACAGTGCCGTTTAATGATAACTAATGTCATTTAACAATGACTAGTGTCACTGAATAATAAATAGTGTTATTTAACAATATCTTGTGTCATTTAATAATAACTTGTGTCATTTAATAATAGCTAGTTTCATTTAACAATGACTAGTGTCAATTAACAATAACTAGTGTCATTTAACAATACCTAGTGTCATTTAACAATAATTAGTGTCATTTAACAATAACTTGTGTCATTTAACAATAACTAGTGTCATTTAACAATGACTAGTGTCACTGAATAATAAATAGTGTTATTTAACAATATCTTGTGTCATTTAATAATAACTTGTGTCATTTAATAATAGCTAGTTTCATTTAACAATAACTAGTGTCAATTAACAATAACTAGTGTCATTTAACAATACCTAGTGTCATTTAACAATAATTAGTGTCATTTAACAATAACTTGTGTCATTTAATAATACCTAGTTTCATTTAACAATGACTAGTGTCATTTAACAATAACTAGTGTCATTTAACAATAACTAGTGTCATTTAACAATACCTAGTGTCATTTAACAATAATTAGTGTCATTTAACAATAACTTGTGTCATTTAATAATACCTAGTTTCATTTAACAATGACTAGTGTCATTGAACAATAACTAGTGTCACTTAGCAATAAATTGTGTCATGTAACAATAAATTGTGTCATGCAACAATAAATATAGCCACTTTAAAATAGTGTCACTGAACAATACCTAGTATCATTTAACAATAATTAGTGTCATTTAACAATAAGTAGTGTCATTTAACAAAAACTAATGTCAGTTAACAATAATTAATGTCGTTTAACAATAACTAGTGTCATTTAACAATAATTAGTGTCATTTAACAATACATAGTGTCATTTAACAATAATTAGTGTCATTTAACAATAACTAGTGTCAATTAACAATAACTAGTGTCATTTAACATCACCTAGTGTCATTTAACAATACTTAGTGTCATTTAACAATAACTATAATTAGTGTCATTTAACAATAATTAGTGTCGTTTAACAATAATTAGTGTCATTTAACAATAATTAGTATCGTTTAACAATAACTAGTATCATGTAACAATAACTAGTGTGATTTGACAATAACTAATGTCACTTAACAATAACTAATGTCATTTAACAATAACTAATGTCACTTAACAATAACTAATGTCACTTAACAATAACTAATGTCATTTAACAATAACTAGTGTCATTTAACAATATATAGTGTCATTTAATGCTAACTAGTGTCATGTAACAATAATTAGTGTCATTTAACAATAAATAGTGTCATGTAACAATAACTAATGTCATTTAACAATAACTAATGTAATTTAATAATAACTAGTGTTATTTAATAATAACTAATGTCATTTAACAATACATAGTGTCATTTAACAATAACTAATGCAATTTAACAATACATAGTGTCATTTAACAATACATAGTGTCATTTAACAATAACTAATGTCATTTAACAATAACTAATGTCATTTAACAATACATAGTGTCATTTAACAATACATAGTGTCATTTAACAATACATAGTGTCATTTAACAATAATTAATGCAATTTAACAATACATAGTGTCATTTAACAATAATTAATGTCATTTAACAATAACTAGTGTCATTTAACAATACATAGTGTCATTTAACAATAATTAATGTCATTTAACAATAACTAGTGTCATTTAACAATACATAGTGTCATTTAGCAATAATTAATGTCATGTAACAATAACTAATGTCATTTAACAATAATTAACGTCATTTAACAATAATTAGTGTCATTTAACAATAACTAATGTCATTTAACATTACATAGTGTCATTTAAAAAATAACTAGTGTCATTTAACAATAATTAGTGTGTCAGTTAACACTAAATAGTGTTATTTAACAATAATTAATTCCACTAACAATAACTAGTGCCTTTTATTAATAACTAGTGCCTTTTAAGAACAACTTGTGCCATTAACAATAACTAGTGTCATAAAACGATAACAAGAACCATTTAACAATAATTAGTGCCATTAATAATAACTAGAGCCATTAACAATAACTAGTGCCATTAATAATAACTAGTGCCATTAACAATAACTAGTGCCATTATTAATAACTAGTGCCATTAACAATAACTAGTGCCATTAATAATAACTAGTGCCATTAACAATAACTAGTGCCTGTTGACAACAACTAGTGTCATTAACAATAACTAGTGCCATTAACAATAGCTAGTGCCATTAACAATAACTAGTGCCATTAACAATAACTAGTGCCATTATTAATAACTAGTGCCATTAACAATAACTAGTGCCATTAATAATAACTAGTGCCATTAACAATAACTAGTGCCTGTTGACAACAACTAGTGTCATTAACAATAACTAGTGCCATTAACAATAGCTAGTGCCATTAACAATAACTAGTGCCATTAACAATAACTAGGGCCATTAACAATAACTAGTGTCATAAAACGATAACAAGAGCCATTTAACAATAAATAGTTCCATGTAACAATAAATAGCGTCATTTAAGTATGACAAGAGACATTAACTTTAAATAGAAGAATTTAACTATAACTAGTACAATTGCATGATGACTACTACCATTTAACGATAACTAGTACAATTGCATGATAACTACTACCATTTAACGATAACTAGTACAATTGCATGATAACTACTACCATTTAACGATAACTAGTACAATTGCATGATAACTACTATCATTTAACGATAAATAGTGTCACCAAACAATACATAGTGCCCAGTAATAATAAATTATTCAATTTGATAATAGATAATGTCATTTAACAATACATTGCGCCATTTAACGGTATCAAGAGTTAATTAACAGTGAATAGTGATATGTAACAATAAATAGTGTCATTTGACAATAAATAGTGTCAGTTGACAATAAATAGTGTCAGTTGACAATAAATAGTGTCATTTGACAATAAATAGTGTCATTTAATAAAAGCTTATTAATAGCTACAAATAACTAAAGCTATTTAACTAGTTCTATTTAACAATCAGTAACGTTATTTACCGATAATTAAGAATTAATAGTGAAATGTATCAACAAATTGTGTCTATTTACAAACAATAGCACCATTGAACAATAACTAGAAGCGTTTAACAATAATAATAATAATAATGATAATAATAATAATAATAGTAAAAATAATAATAATAACTATAACAATAACAATAACAATAATAATAATAATAATAATAATAATAATAATGAGGACTTTGTATAGCACCTAATCTTTAAAATCTCTAAGCGATAGTGTTATTTGCAATAGCTAGTGACATTTAACAAGAAATAATGCCTTTATTAGGTAACAAATGACATTCAGCAATAACTAGTGAGTGAGATTTAACAATAACCAGTGCCATTTAATGATAATTAGCGCCATTTAACAAACACTAATATTATTAATTAGAGCCATTTAAGAATAAAAATGGTGTCATTTAACAATAATTTGTGGCATTTCAAAATATACAGTACCATTTAATGATAACTACAGCAGTTTATACTAACGTAGTGCCATTTAACAACGACTAGTGCATTTTAACAATTCATATTGCTTTTCAACAATTCATAGTGCTATTTAACAATTCATAGTGCCATTTAACAATTCATAGTGCCATTTAACAAGTCGTAGTGCCATTTAACAATGTGTCATTTAGCAATAACTAGTCATTTAACGATACAATAGCCATTTAACGATGAATAGTACTATTCAACAATTAATAGTGCCATTTAACAATGAATAGTGCTATTTGACAATAAAAAGTGTCATCTAGCAATAATGAGTCATTTAACGATACAATAGCCATTTAACAATTTATAGTTCCATTTAACAATTTATAGTGCTTTTTAACAATTTATAGTACCATTTAACAATTCGTAGTGCC
Organism: Unio delphinus; assembly: GCA_029339505.1. Taxonomy (NCBI): domain Eukaryota; kingdom Metazoa; phylum Mollusca; class Bivalvia; order Unionida; family Unionidae; genus Unio; species Unio delphinus. The sequence continues at coordinate 6,022,038 of JAQISU010001241.1, read as the reverse complement.
ATTTAACAATTCGTAGTGCCATTTAAGAATGTGTCATATAGCAGTAACTAGTCATTTAACGATACAATAGCCATTTAACAATGACTAAAGATATTTAGCGATTCATAGTGCCATTTAACAATGAATAATGCTATTTAACATCTCATAGTACTATTTAACAATGAATAGTGCTATTTAGCAATAAAAGGTGTCATTTAGCAATCATGGGTCATTTAACGATACAATAACCATTTAACAATGGACAGTGCTATCTAACAATTCATAGTGCTATTTAAATATTCGTGGTGCCATTTAACAATGTGTCATTTAGCAATAATTAGTCATTTAACGAAACAATTGCCATTTAACAATGAATAATGCTATTTAGCAATCATAGTGCCATTCAACAATGAATAGTGCTATTTACAAAAAGAAGTGTCATTTAGCAATAACTAATCATTTAACGATGCAATAGCCATTTAACAATTTATAGTGCTATTTAACAATTCATAGGGCTATTTAACAATTCATAGTGCCATTTAACAATGTGTCATTTAGCAATAACTAGTCATATAACGATACAATAGCCATTTAATAATGAATAGTGCTATTTAACATTAAAAAGTGTCATCTAGCAATAATGGGTCATTTACCGATACAATAGCCATTTAACAATTTATAGTGCTATTTAACAATTCATAGTGCTATTTAACAATTCATAGTGCCATTTAACAATTCGTAGTGCCATTCAACAATTCGTAGTGCCATTTAAGAATGTGTCATTTAGCAATAACAAGTCATTTTACGATAAAATAGCCATTTAACAATGAATAATGCTATTTAGCGATTCATAGTGCCATTTAACAATGCAAAGTGCTATTTAACAATGCATAGTGCTATTTAACAATAAAAGGTGTCATTTAGCACTCATGGGTCATTTAACGATACAATAACCATTTAACAATGGATAGTGCTATTTAGCAATTCATAGTGCCATTTAACTATTCGTTGTGCCATTTAACAATGTGTCATTTAGCAATAATTAGTCATTTAACGATATAATAGCCATTTAACAATGAATAATGCTATTTAGCAATTCATAGTGCCATTTAACAATGAATAGTGCTATTTAACAATAAGAAGTGTCATTCAGCAATAACTGGTCATTTAACGATACAATAGCTTTTTAACAATTTAAAGTGCTATTTAACAATTTATAGTGCTATTCAACACTTCATAGTGCTATTTAACAATTCGTAGTGCCATTTAACAATGTGTCATTTAGCAATAACTAGACATTTAACGATACAATAGCCATTTAATAATGAATAGTGCTATTTAACAGTAGTTGTGCCATTTAACAATGTTTAGTGCTATTTAACAATGAATACTGCTATTTAACAATTAATAGTGTCATTTAGCACTAATTGGTCATTTATCGATACAATAGCCATTTAACAATTTATAGTGCTATTTAACAATTCATAGTGTCATTTAACTATATCTAGTGTCATTTAACAATAAATATTGTCATAGTGTCATTTAACAAATCATAGTGCTATTAAGCAATCCATAGTGTACTTTAACAATACCTAGTGCTATTTAACCATGAATAGTGCCACGTAACAAAAGCTAATGCCATTTAACAATAAATTGCACCATTTAACGATAACTAGTGCCATGTAGCAATAAACTGTCGTTTCGCAATACGTTGTTTCATTTGACAATAATTCGAGCCATTTAACAATAAATAATACAATTTAACAATAAGAAGTGCCATTTAACAATAACGTGTACCATTTTAACAGTACATAGTGTCAATTGACAATAACTAACCATGTAGTGATAACTAGAGTCATTGAACAGTAGTTAGTACAATTTAACAATAGCTATTGTCATTTATTAAACGCAACTGCTATTTAATAATATCTACTGCCATTTAACAATAACTAGAGCCATTTAACAATAGCTAGTTAAATTTAGTATTAGCTAGTGCCATTTAACAATAACTAGAGCCATTTAACAAAAGCTAGTTACATTTAGTATTAGCTAGTGCCAATTAACAATGGCTAGTTACAATTAGTATTAGCTAGTGCCATTTAACAATAACTAGAGCCATTTAACAATAGCTAGTTAAATTTAGTATTAGCTAGTGCCATTTAACAACACCTAGTGTCATTTAACAATAGCTAGTTAAATTTAGTATTAGCTAGTGCCATTAAACAATGGCCAGTTACAATTAGTATTAGCTAGTGCCATTTAACAATAGCTAGTCACATTTAGTATTAGCTAGTGCCATTTAACAATGGCTAGTTACATTTAGTATTAGCTAGTGCCATTCTACAATAGCTAGTTACATTTAGTATTAGCTAGTGTCATTTAGCAATAGCTAGTCACAATTAGTATTAGCGGGTGCCATTCTACAATAGCTAGTTACATTTAGTATTAGCTAGTGCCATTTAACAATAGCTAGTGTCATTTAACAATAGGTAGTTAAATTTAGCATTAGCAAGTGCCATTTAACAATAGGTAGTTAAATTTAGTATTAGCTAGTGCCATTTAACAATAGCTAGTTACAATTAGTATTAGCTAGTGCCATTTAACAATAGCTAGTTACAATTAGTATTAGCTAGTGTCATTTAACAATAGCTAGTTACAATTAGTATTAGCTAGTGCCATTTAACAATAGCTAGTTACAATTAGTATTAGCTAGTGCCATTTAACAATAGGTAGTTACATTTAGTATTAGCTAGTGCCATTTAACAACACCTAGTGCCATTTAACAATAGCTAGTGTCATTTAGCAATAGGTAATTAAATTTAGCATTAGCTAGTGCCATTTAACAATAGGTAGTTAAATTTAGTATTAGCTAGTGCCATTTAACAATAGCTAGTTACAATTAGTATTAGCTAGTGCCATTTAACAATAGCTAGTTACAATTAGTATTAGCTATTGCCATTTAGCAATAGCTAGTTACAATTGGTATTAGCGGGTGCCATTTAACAATAGCTAGTTACAATTAGTATTAGCTAGTGCCATTTAGCAATAGCTAGTTACAATTAGTATTAGCGGGTGCCATTTAACAATAGTTACAATTAGTATTAGCTAGTGCCATTTAACAATAGCTAGTTACAATTAGTATTAGCTAGTGCTATTTAACATTAGCTACTTACATTTAGTATTAGCTAGTGCCAATTAACAATGGCTAGTTACAATTAGCATTAGCTAGTGCCATTTAACAATAGCTAGTTACATTTAGTATTAGCTAGTGACATTTAACAATAAATATTGCCACTTAAAAACTAGCGCCATACACTAATAGTTGGTGCCATTTACAACTAACTAGTGCTCGTTAACAATAACTAGAGCGATTTAACAATATGTAGTGTCATTTAACTATAATTAGTGCCATTGAAAAATACCTAGTGCCATTTAACGATAACTAGTACCATCAGACGATACCCAGCGACATTTAACACTACGTAGTACCCATTAGAAATAGCTAGAGCCATTTCACAATACCTTGTGCCTTTTAACTATAACATGTACCATTACACGGTAAATAGTGCCATTTAACTATAACTAGTGTCATGTAATAGCTTGTGACGTTTACCAATAGCTAGTGCCATGCATTGCTAATTAGCGCCAGTTAATATCTAAATTAATGTAACGATGCCTAGTGTCATTTAACGATACCTAGTGCCATTTAACGATACATTGTGCCTGATAGACGTTTAAGCGTTACCCTATCATCTGACTATCGATCTAAGTGAATCATAATCTGTTCATGAGAAATAATAATGCATGTAACTAATTTACTGTAAAGATGTTACCAATAGCAAGGGCATTCAAAAGCCAAGTCAAACAATTCTTTATCATCATTGTTGAACGTCCCTCTAATTAGCAGTAACAAAATGGAACTTGTGTATTGTCCGTCTAATTAACAATATCAAAGTGGAGGATGTGTACGTTTAATCTAATTGACATAACTAAGTGGAAGATGTTTTGAATTACATGATAAGGGTGAAATAATAAAGTTTGTCTTTAATTAAAGTTGTGATGTTTCTCCTACACCTAGATCCAAAGCGAGCTGTTAAATTACAGCTTCGTTCTATCCTGTCAACTGAAGGGGAAAGTTTACATTTGAATAACATAATGTTTTTGGAATTTTCTATGGGTCATCTGTTTCGGACATTAATCAGAATTGCCTCTTCAGTGGCGGAAAAAAAACTGTAATAACTGGATTTCCTAGTATTTGCGACCCCGTCACATGTATACAAGCGGACATCATACAGTTAGTGCATTGTGGAACTGTTAAATAATACCTTATACAGCCAACTTTCTTCTGCTCCGTCTCCTTCGTCGTATTCTTATTCTCATGAGTAGTAGTAGTAGTAGTAGTAGTAGTAGTAGTAGTAGTAGTAGTAGTAGTATTGCCCCACATATAAACTCTTCTAATGATCATAACTTGTATATTTGAATAACCGTGCGCACCTGTCCAGTCTCTTAATGTCATAGAGTTCTTCTATCCATTCTTAAGCAAGCAACCAATCTGTATATGGATCGCTTCGGCTGGAGGAGGAAAGGTGTGCCACCCAAGCCTCAAAAGCTGATATTTTGCGATACATCTTAAGGAATGTAAGTTAAGCCTTCCACTGATCTTTGTAAACTGATGACTTCTTTGGGGCTTGTATTTCTGTAAGAAGAGCGGAGTTTTCCTAAGTATTATGCATAAGGTGTTTGAATTTAACAGTACGTGTGGATATTGAAGAGAGACAGACAGACAGACAGACAGACCAAGAGCGAAGAAGAGTCGATGCAATCCAAACATTCACCCATAGTTACATTGATCCCATGGGATAAAAGAGATCAGATTACTCAATTACGTCTTCTAACGTGTAATGTCATTTTGATAACTGGTTGCACCTATAATTTTCGTCCTTTAAATTATAACATAACAATAATATCTTCATTTGAGAGACACTCGCTCTCCCAAGGCATATATCTAATTTACAATAATAATCGCTCAAGAAAGCTGATAAAACATTTTAATACATGACTTTCAACAGTCGCTTTTTATCCATTACCTTTCTGAATAATTACTGTGAAGAAGAAGAAACACATTACCAAACTCTTTTCTTTACACTCAATCATTTGTTGTCAGTGATGTCATCTAATACCAGGTTGTCTTTGAAATACGGTTATATAGTTCCACGATATTCACAATTCAATCTTGTAGGCAAACATTTATGCATATTGTTTACTTTTGTCCGAAAGACGTATCTAATATCAACATACATTATAATAGGCTTCTGAGACACAATAAAGAATATTTCTATAGATTTCTTGATGGAGAACATCCCCGACGGAGAAAAGGTCAAGATGAAAATTTGATATTACACAAGGTTTACGACAAGTGTGCACTTTTTGACCCACTATAATCTACCTGATGATAGGCATTACAAATATTGTTAAATGCGGCAAATTAGTTGTCGCTTCGTAAATAAACTTCACCAGGCTGTATATTAGTATTCTTATTCAATTTTACCTGAGGGTAAATAAACACTGAAAAGTTATCGGTAGGAGAATTCCAATCTATTTGTTAAATGTTTCATCAAATTAGGAAAGTAAAACAAGGGCAATAGATGTACATCTCTTTGCCTTTACCATCAACTATATTGTGTTGCATAAATAGACCTTGTAAGGGTAAAATATAGAGTTATACGTTCCTGAAGATGACGCCTTTGTCCTAAAGATAAGACCACCATAAAGGATAAAGTTTGCTTAGGTAGTTTCCACATAACACAGACTAGGTGTGAATCGAGAAATAAACCACCAATAGAAAAGCGACAAAACATTTATAACGGAAAAAGTCATTCAGATAACACGTCGTTTTTATTACTAAAAGTTGATTCTAAGTGATAATAGAAATAAAGGTTGCGGTACCATATTTGTTCTTCAAAATATTTTTTTTACATTTATGATCTATTATCTAGTATCTATCTATTTTTCTACATCCTTATGTATGTAAATTACTTTATACAAATTCCCAATAATTGCGAAATTTGATAATTGTTTCGATTATCGTCCTTGGCAGTATTCTTTAACACTTTACTGCTGCGGGTAAATATGGTAATATCACGCTAAGGAATGTCCAGTTGACTGTGTGTGTGTGTGTGTGTGTGTGTGTGTGTGTGTGTGTGTGTGTGTGTGTGTGTGTGTTGGATTTTTAAGATACCTTTAACAATTTTTCAGTCATATCGCTACGATGTCTGCAGTGTGACAGTTCCTAGTGATGTCTATCACTGGACATCATGCCGCAGAAACAAACCTTGATTTCCCATCCAGTCATATCCTGATACCAGGCCGACTAGTCCTAACACTAACTTCTTAATACTAACCGCATAGCGAGGTAGATGTATATACCGTCTCTATATAAGTTTTGGGTATGACTCGGCCGGGGTTCGAACCCATTGACTTAGAGCAGTTCGTCATTTTTTATTTGACTAGGTCTAGATTCGAAATTTTTCAGCTACTTTTGTTTTTATTAATGTTTTCAAACACTCCATACTCAATTGAAAGTTTTTCAGATCCATTTTATAAATGTAATATCATAAAAGACGGTTTAGTTTCTACGTTTAGTGTTTTGAATGAATTCCGCAACCAGGTTTGTCTCTGACAGTATTATTAGTGAAAGAGTGTTGTAATAATAAAACATGATTTGCCGTGTTCAAAAGTTGCTGGGTGAGGGTGTTTTGTTGGGGGATAGGGGTCCAGGGGTCCTAACAAACACAACAAACCGTGTATTCTCATTTTTTCTTTCTTACATTTCAAATCAATATGTATATAAATTATACATATTATTACAAATATTATACTTTTTTACACGCCAAGAATCTTTTTATTTCGATATTAAAATTTACGTGAACTACATTGTTTACGGTTGAATACGTTGATGAAAAATTTAAATGCTGTTTCGCACCTACAATCGTCTAATTGGAAGGTCAAATTTTTTCCTGGTCACGAATATGCAAGGCTCGATAGCTTATAACAGCAACAAATCTTAGGAGAAGCAGACGACAGGGAGACAAACAAGTAAACAGACAAACAGGATGGAGTGTCTAGTCTGGGCATACATAGACGAGAGGTTCTCACGGACGCAGTGCCAGACGCAAGTCGTTTATCATTACCAGACGGAACAGATTTGCCAACGTGTTAGGGCTATTATAATTGGACACTGCGTGCACATCATTATTGATCTCCCCAGTCAATTTAGAATCTTGCATGTAAGTACCAAAATACAAATTTACACGTACTTATACGTACATAAATCCACTTACTTTGAGTATCTGGAGATGATTAATTTCCATGCCGCTTGCATGTTGCCAGGTTACCAATCTAACACGAAAACATGATCGCCATTCACGACAAGGTTGTTGCATGCTATTAACTTGAAAAGTAAGTAGTAATGGATATTTTAATTTCAAATCAAGATGTAATGATGAACCGAAGGTATTAATCTAAGCTTTATTGCAAACATTACTGTAAGGAGCGTATTCGATAAATATAACACCCATGGCAAATTGGGAGTAACATAAACAGATGCCACTATAACGACTTGCGTTTTCTTCATTTCAATGTGTTATTTTTTCATAAACTGGCAAAAGGAAAGAGACAGTAAGGAAAAAATCTGGGGATTTCGACTAAATGTGTAACGTATGTTATTCAATACGAAAATGAAGATAAAACTGTAAATATAGATATCTTTTTTTCTCAGTTATTAACGTTTGATGTTAGAAATTCATAAGCAGATATATATATATATATATATATATATATATATATATATATATATATATATATATATATATATATATATATATATATATATATATATATATATATATATATATATATATATATACATACATATGTGTGTGTGTGTGTGTGTGTGTGCGTGCGTGTGCGTGTATGTGTGATTCAGGTTCATGTTTTTTTAACGGAATAATCGTTTAGAGATCGGGAATTATTGCAAAACTCAAACCCATCCGAATTTTTTCATAGATCGATAACAAATGCGTACATCGTAGATCTATCCCCAAATCGTTCTCCTTGGACAGTCTGACTTTGGAGCTCCACCGCAAAAAGTCGATGCAAAGGTACATGTGCTCCGGAAAACACTTCAACAACCTTAACAGTAATGAAAGATATTTAAATCTGTATTAAATTTGTGTGGTTTTGGTACCAGCAATACGATATAATTTTAATAATTACGACCTTGAACTTAATAATCACAGTTTCTATATTGAGAATTAGATATTTATATTAAACAAACGCATGGTCACACATTTACAGTAATAGACGACAGTAATGTGAGTGATATTACTGTAGTAGCGGGTGGGTGGGGGTGGGGGTGGGGGTGGGGGTGTCGGTCTCCATCCAAGGACCCTAACCTACAAAACATACTTCTCGACATCCGCGCAATAGAGACAAAGGTAGCATTGACTATTTAATTGGAATCATATCCTGTACCCTACTTCAGCGTCCAAACCAGATGTATTCACAACCACGTTCATTTCTATCACGAGAATGGTGTTTTAATGCCGGCGGATGAAACCCTTTCATAAAAAAGTAAATGAAGGTACAATAGCATCGCAAAATGGTTCATAAATAACCGTCACCGTTAACGGCTCTGCGCTTGAGCATTATAACGTAGACTGTTACAGTATACAGATCTGATGGGAGCATTCTACAATGGAGAGAGATTTGCGACTTGACAAAGCTCATTTGAGTCACGAAATGTCATGTGTATGGAATTTCGCTTCTTCGGGCCCTCAACGAAATTGTCAAAATCAATTTTTTCACCTAATTATAAAGCATGAAATGTATAATCAAACACAGTTTTAAGTCTCAGTTTCGATTAAGAGTTTAAAAAAGATAAC
>JAQISU010001241.1:6000617-6008117 GCA_029339505.1 Unio delphinus | reverse complement strand
TAGAAGGCCAAACTTGGGTCATTTTGCCATATGATTTCGTCTTATCTTGAATGAGTGTCCTAATGGTCTTCCGGTGCTTGATCTGAGTGGGAACAATGCTAACATTAAAAATTGATCTGACCGGTCTATAATTGGTACAACACTCATTAGTTCGCATAACGCACGCGTGATTCTGGTGTCATGCACGTCACTCTGCCTGACAATTACTTAGTCTCTCAGATGCCACTGTTTGGACCTTGGATGCATCCAGATTGTTTTGTGCTTGGCAGCTTCCGGGAATAGAGTGCTGGTGATGCACATCATGTGCTCAGCGCATCGTTATGGAGGAGCAAACCTCCGCTATTAAGCTTCCCCACGCTGGGGCCACGAACTCCCTTCCATTCGCTCTTTGCTTTCTCACCTCTGGCGTTGGAGTCGCCCAGGGTAATATTTCTCACTGGTGTGTGTAGACTAGGTAAGCTGGTCCTAGTCCTCATGGAACTGTTCCTTTCCTTCTTCCGGCATAGAGCCTGTTTCACTTATTGCCGGAATGTATATCCGATAGTGAGCCAGTTCCCTTGCTACAGTAGCTGGCCTTCGATCAGGTAGTGTGATGGTGTCCCTGTCCGAAAGTTGTCGGACGTTCCAGGCTCCAAGATTGAACCGTTGTTTGTTTCTTTCTATGCGATTATTCTGCTACTTTTGGAGTGATCTATCAGCCGATGTAAGCTGGCTTGATGCAGTTGGTCAGGAAGTCTTTAGGACACCGCACCGGGTCGTCCTGTATACCTGCTATCGCCTCTGTATTGAATATCACGACGAGCGACAACTAGTCGAAAGGTTGCCTGCGTGCATGATTGTTACTACGACTGCCAGTCGTCATTAACAATTATCGCTTCGTCTAAGGGCTGACTGAAGGAAACTAAGATTGCACAGAAAACCTGTGAGTCAAACGATTTTAAAGTGGAAATGACGTTGCATGTGGGTAGCTTAATCTCTCTGGTTCAGAAGTCTGGATCCAGTGGTACGATGAAACATTACGATTGGCGACCTCCCTGGCTGAAGTTCATGGCCATGCCGTTTTCTATGCCTTGTCATGTCATGCAGGGCCGTCGAGAGCGATCACGTTACGAATCACAAGGTCCTCTCTTAGTTCTTGTTCAAACAAAAATTTGTTTACATAAATTTAAAGGTGTTGTTCGGTCCCGGGGATATATCACCGATTTCACCACCTCAGTGTTGGCCTTGATGCCATGCGCACTACACAGATCGTTGCAGAATCCACTTTCCCGCTGTTTTGGTCATTTTGGCAATCTCATCCGTCCAGTATGCCGGAACTGTCTTTGCATGTAAGGTTAGGGAAATATATAACTCACCGAGGGATTGAAACCCATCGGCTACTCTAACCTGGTTTAGCTCTTTCGTGGTGTGCCGGGAGATTGCCGCTGTCGGATGAATACCGCTGCTTTGAGCCACAGAGAGGAGAGCTGGGTGTCAGGTGGAGACAGGAGAACTATTCCTGGGAGCAAGACATGTTCCCCTAGCAGATGTGATACTCCTTCCTGGCACCTTGCGTCCTGCATTAAATAATATATCTTTAGCCATGGAGCTGAATTTCTAATAATATATAATACTTAGAGAGAGTTTACATATTTTCTAAATTATTAGAATATATAATTTCATCCCTAATATCTTTAAAATGTTCTTTTTAAATTCCGTAAAAATGCCCGTGAAAAGTTTCAATCGTTTTGGGTTCATCGTTTGTAGTGGAGTGTGGTCAGCGCTATATAAAAACCACGGTGATCCTCTCTAGATGTACTGCCAAATTGATACAAAAATTGATTTTAAACAATTTCCAGCAACTGGAATGAATTGTGATTACTGCTTACTGCTAATGTATATATTGCTTACCTGAACACCTAATTTCAGCATATCTTTAATAATGACAATGTGTGTGTACCTGAATCAAACTGCTATTAAAATGATGTCTTACATGATGAGATTGTGTGTATACATGAATGAACCTGCTCATACAATTACGTCTTACATAATGAAATCGTGTGTATACCACTCACATGATACTCTTTGTTTCTGGGATCGGAGACACCGACATAGTGGCTGATCTTGTGAAAGTGACATGATACTCTGCTTCTAGTATCGGAGACACCGAAATAGTGGCTGATCTTGTGAAAGTCACATGATACTCTGCTTCTAGTATCGGAGACACCGACATAGTGGCTGAAATTGTGAAAGTCACATGATACTCTGCGCTTCTAAGATTGGAGACACCGACATAGTGGCTGAGCTTGTGAAAGTGACATGATACTCTGCTTCTAGTATCGGAGACACCGACATAGTGGCTGAGCTTGTGAAAGTGACATGATACTCTGTGCTTCTAAGATTGGAGACACCGACATAGTGGCTGAGCTTGTGAAAGTGACATGATACTCTGCTTCTAGTATCGGAGACACCGACATATTGGCTGAACTTGTGAAAGTCACATGATACTCTGTGCTTCTAGGATCGGAGACTCCGATATAGTGCCTGAACTTGTGAAAGAGACATGATAATGTTTGTGTTTCCAGTCTATGAGACACTGCTATCGTCCTTCATCTTGTGAAGTGACATGATGCTCTTTGTTCCTTTTTTTCTGAGACCCTGCCATTAAGGTTCATCTTACAACTTTTTTCTTAGAATTTCTTCTTAATAACTTTTGATCGGAAGTCTGGTCGTTTGTTAAACCATACTGTGTGTTAGAATGCTTTTACGTAACAAATTTTTTATCTGAGATACATTATTATTAGCAGATGCTTTAATGGTTGGTCTAATGTTACCAATTTTAGAGTTCAGTCCAGAGCAATTTCATATTCTTCATTTTGGCAATGATATTCGATATCAACTGAACATCCTTATTATTCTTTCGTCTGATGTTGATTCTGGTAAGGTGTGCAATATCTCCTTCATTAAACTGTTTATCTGTCTTCTTTATCTTGCATTCAGTTCTTAAATGAGTCACTTAATAATTTCAGATTACTTACGTCTTGTCCTACCTAATATATTTTGTATTTCGACTGACAATGTGTTTAAGGATGTATGCATATTTTTCAATGCTGGAATTATGTATTTTCATATTATGAAGACCCAGAAATAGTTACAAATCAATCTTACAGTAAAGAATGCAGTAACAAATGGCAAACATAATGCAAAAAGACCAATATAGACATTATACCATTTTAAATGTGTATGAATATTAGAGACATAATACCATTTCAAATTAGTATGACTACAATAGACATAATACCATTTCAAATCGGTATGATACTATAGACATAATACCATTTCAAATCAGTATGACTACTATAGACATAATACCATTTCAAATCTGTATGACTAATATAGACATAATACCATTTCAAATCGGTATGACTACTATAGATATAATACCATTTTAAATCAATATGACTACAATAGACATAATACCATTTCAAATCTGTATGACTAGTATAGATATAATACCATTTCAAATCAGTATGAATATTAGAGACATAATACCATTTCAAATCTGTATGACTAATATAGATATAATACCATTTCAAATCGGTATGACTAATATAGACATAATACCATTTCAAATCAGTATGAATATTAGAGACATAATACCATTTCAAATCTGTATGACTAATATAGACATAATACCATTTCAAATCTGTATGACTACTATAGACAAAATACCATTTCAAATCAGTATGAATATTATAGACATAATACCATTTCAAATCTGTATGACTACTAAAGACATAATACCATTTCAAATTAGTATGAATATTATAGACATAATACCATTTCAAATCTGTATGACTACTATAGACATAATACCATTTCAAATCAGTATGAATATTATAGACATAATACCATTTCAAATCAGTATGAATATTAGAGACATAATACCATTTCAAATCTGTATGACTACTATAGACATAATACCATTTCAAATCTGCATGACTAATATAGATATAATACCATTTCAAATCAGTATTAATATTAGAGACATAATACCATTTCAAATCTGTATGACTAATATAGATATAATACCATTTCAAATCGGTATGACTAATATAGACATAATACCATTTCAAATCAGTATGAATATTATAGACATAATACCATTTCAAATCTGTATGACTACTATAGACATAATACCATTTCAAATCAGTATGAATATTATAGACATAATACATTTCAAATCTGTATGACTACTATAGACATAATACCATTTCAAATCAGTATGAATATTAGAGACATAATACCATTTCAAATCTGTATGACTACTATAGACATAATACCATTTCAAATCGGTATGACTAATATAGATATAATACCATTTCAAATCAGTATTAATATTAGAGACATAATACCATTTCAAATTAGTATTACCATTATAGACATAATACCATTTCAAATCTGTATGACTACTATAGACATAATACCATTTCAAATCGGCATGACTAATATAGACATAATACCATTTCAAATCGGTATGACTACTATAGACATAATACCATTTCAAATCGGTATGACTAATATAGACATAATACCATTTCAAATCGGTATGACTACTATAGACATAATACCATTTCAAATCAGTATGAATATTAGAGACATAATACCATTTCAAATCGGTATGAATATTATAGACATAATACCATTTCAAATATGTATGACTAATATCGACATAATACCATTTCAAATCGGTATGACTAATATAGACAAAATACCATTTCAAATCAGTATGAATATTATAGACATAATACCATTTCAAATCTGTATGACTACTATAGACATAATACCATTTCAAATCGGTATGACTAATATAGATATATTACCATTTCAAATCAGTATGAATATAAGAGACATAATACCATTTCAAATCTGTATGACTACTATAGACATAATACCATTTCAAATTAGTATTACCATTATAGACATAATACCATTTCAAATCTGTATGACTACTATAGACATAATACCATTTCAAATCGGTATGACTAATATAGACATAATACCATTTCAAATCTGTATGACTACTATAGACATAATACCATTTCAAATCGGTATGACTAATATAGATATAATACCATTTTAAATCAGTATGAATATTAGAGACATAATACCATTTCAAATTAGTATTACTATTATAGACATAATACCATTTCAAATCTGTATGACTAATATAGACATAATACCATTTCAAATCGGTATGACTACTATAGACATAATACCATTTCAAATCTGTATGACTAATATAGACATAATACCATTTCAAATCAGTATGACCATTATAAATATAATACCATTTCAAATAATTATGAGTACTAATGACATAATATATCTCCAAGCCTTTTTTGTTAAGTCGTTTTGAGCTTGTTTTCGGACACAATGTTTGTTCGTGTACCGTTGAAGTTGTTGACAGAAAAAGATATAGTATCAGTCTAAATCTCTGAGACTTTAAAAAATGAATCACATTTGGTGAAACATCGTGAACTCGTTTCTGCTTCTATTTATTTTAAGTTTAAACTTCGCTTTCTACATTACTGATTTATTAGTTTGCACGGCTGGGCAGTCACTTGACCTAGTGAGACCCCGGCTCCAGCGGGTCGAAATCGGAAATGAGGAGCAAGACAAAGTGTGTGTAAATCAAACAAGGTTATCGATCGCACGAAAATGGAAGCCGTACTTTTGTGGCGAGGACATGGAAAAATATGTATTTAGTCTTTAACTAGCTGGATGACAAATGGTAAATTAGTACTTGCCTCTTGCAAAAACATAAAGGGATGTGGTTCAATAAATATGTATTGCATACGATCTAGTGATAACTTGTTTGTTGGGCGTAAGAAATGGTGTAGTTTCCAGACATATGACAAAGAAGTTTCAAACTAAATCAAGAAAGATATTTAAAAATTACTTAGACTTAATCCAAAACAGAGAAAAAAAATAGATGATTGAAACATATTTTATATTTTCTATGAAATAATTGATAACAATTATGTAAAGAACTATATACAAAATAATGTTATTTGTTTACGTAGTTTCGTACATTCAGCTTTCTACGTGATTTACGCTTGTAACGCGTTTGCTAGAGTCTATTTTAGGACTTATTCGGGACTTATCATACGTCAGCCTGATTTCTGTCACAATCATGCTGTAAAAGTCTTGCAAATAATGCTAGCATGTTATGTAGCAATACATATCAAATCTTTATACACTGGTAGTCTAAATTGTATGCTGTTTCTTTCCATCAAATTCCAGTCACGTACAGGAAAAGGTTTACAACCACAATTATCGTCGCATGGAAAAGACAAGAGTTGTTTTGCATTGATTTAATTTGCAGATAAGTTACATTAAAATTATCCCAGACAGAGACGTACTTCAAATTCTAAAGAAACTTCATTTATAGCATTATCATAGTATGTTACAAACTCTCACGTAACGATGGGTACCGGTAACCCTTGCAAGCTTTAATAACATATCATAAATGTAAAATATTGTTATCAGTTATTCTTTCTTATATATATATATATATATATATATATATATATATATATATATATATATATATATATATATATATATATACATATATATACAGAGAGAGAGAGATAGATAGATAGATAGATAGATAGATAGATAGATAGATAGATAGATAGATAGATAGATAGATAGATAGATAGACACGTACAAACATACCGCAGTCGAGAATAAATGGAGTTTGTAGATTGTTACCTTGTTATCGATAAAATACACTATGCAAAGTGTAAATTGTATAAATATGAACGAACGGACTAAACGTCTTCTGATTAAGATATCTGTAAATTAGCCTGTCCCAAATTTTAAATGTTTTATGAAACGCCTATTTACAGCATCCGTCATGTGAGTAATAATAAATTTAGTACTAAATTATACTCAGTAGTGTACAATGAAATAAGAGATACACTCACATTTTATAGTGTGTGTGTGTGTGTGTGCGTGTGCGTGTGTGTGTGCGTGTGTGCGCGTGCAGTGGTAGTAGCAATTATAAATATTCCAGTAAAGCTTATGTATGCAGATGTTCCGTGAAAATCGTATTCATTAAAATGTCTTTTAATCTCACGTTCACAGAGTTCATTGGTTAGTAGTTTATTTTATTTAGTTACTTAGCAAATTAGTCACTTAGCTAGTTAGTTACTTAGTTTGCTAGTTAGTTACCTGGTGGATGCTTTCTAAGGAAGAGAAAATTAACTCTATACAGATTAAACCAATGTTACATGAGATAACCAATCGTCATCTTACATGATCATTTCTAGAATAATGTTTTCCCCTCTTGGTTTGAATTTGTGTTATGCTGGAGATTGATAAATCTGTGTTAGAGATGAGAAGGTAGCTTCTACACCAATCATTGGTTGAACGCACGCGCCCCGTCTTACGATAAATCTATATGTAAATATTATTCTTTCTCCGTCCTCTGTGAAATCACATTCATACACT
>JAQISU010001241.1:5950617-5995617 GCA_029339505.1 Unio delphinus | reverse complement strand
TTATGGAACTGTGACCTTTTCCTAACGTACGTTTTTAGACCTTTATCAGCCTCCATCGTTACTTACACTTAGTTTAATGCATACACTATTCAGAGCCAACTCAGCATAACACATAAATACGTTTGTTTGTCATTCCAAACCGAGGAACAATTTATTTTGAAAGTTACTTGTGCATCGGATTCTTCACGTGGTACGAAAATGCAGCTCTGCTCACTCGCAAAATCTTTGACTGTTTGCAAGGTTTAAATGTTTTGGAAAGGTTAAAGCTACAAAACTATTAAGGAATTCTTTTTTTCTTTTACTCATTCCGCGTACTGGACCAAACACCTGCTATACGTGTCACACATCATTATTACATATGATGTGTATGTTATGTAAAAAAATGTTTTTTTAAAAAAAAAAAAAAAAGAATAAGGCCAAGCTTAAACTCAAATTTAACAAATAAAGATATGCGCTTGACTTTTAATGATGTCAAATATCGGTGAACTGTTGATCTTTCTTTTTCTCTTTTTGCTATTCATTGAAAGAATTTGACACCACTACCTGGAGCGATGAAGATTTCAATAGCATAATTGCCGAGAAACTCAACACGTTTACTTTTCGCCATTTAATTGACTGACTCTTATTTTGCAGGTTGACGAATTACGCCGTACTCGATAGACAAAATGCTGGATTGTCCATTATAAAAGAAAAAGTATTTCCTCTGCATTAACAAAGGAAAACGACGTGTAGAAATATAAGGACGACTGGATATGTACTACTTTGGATAGATTTAGTAAAGCAAGTTGATTCTAACCTACAACAAATCGTCTACATAGCCACTTGAGTTCGACTTGTTTTATACATTATTCGTCAGCATGAGGGAAAACGGTGTATTTGATTGTAATTTGTTCATCGAAGACAAAAACAAAAGGCTAAAAAATGTATCACCAAATTAAGTAAAAAACTATTTTATAATAAGTCGAAGGAACTTTACGCCCTCTAGCAAAAAGTCTATATATACGTCTAATAAGATGATGTAAGAACAAGGAAACATATTTAAGGGAGTTGAGATAACGATCTTTTATGGAGACACGGAGAGCTCCGCGTGTCTAAAAGGGTGTGAAACAGCCCCGCACTGGCGACTCGTGGTATGGACTCTGTGTAATAGAACACTCATGTAGGGTTTTGCGAGGGCGGGACTAGGGCCGTTACAAGTATTAATAGGCATGAAATGGACAATAATTGGTAAAAGAACTACGTATTAGCACGACACTTAACATTTTGTCCCCCCTACAGTAGACAGATGGTTCAAAAAATCAGGGAAGCGCTAATGGTTAATTACCGGCGAAGAGAACGGAATATGGAAAGACTGTATAATAAAAGCAGTCTATTGTTTGCCTACGGCAATTTAGGGACAAGAAATTACATTTGTTAGTAAACGAGAATTATCAAAAGACATATGACACGTAATGAGATTCCTCGGTTGAAACGATCGATCACATATTTAGAATTCCGACACAAAAACAGTAGACAATTTTCAAACTGCATATACATAGCAACTAAGGACTAATTCATAATATCATATGACAATACGGAAAAAACAAGGATACCAAGAAGTGTTTAGATTGTTTTATTGGAGAGTTTTAGAGGAAAGGATTACCTGTTTCATTTAAATGTGCTGGAATTTCGGATACTATGAATTCCATGCATAATGTGGATTATACATGGCTCTCGTGGATTCTTGTAATGTGTCTACCAGTCATATCTGCGCAACTTGCTGGTAAGTTTGTTGATATGACTACTTCATTATCTTTAATCATTCTTACAATTTTTCTTTTGTGATTATATGTGTGTGCATCTATCTATTTATCTGCTTACAATTACCGGCTACTGTTGTGAGTTTTTTTTTACCATCCTATTAGTGTATGTGTATTTTTCATACATAGATTTTGTCGCTGAAGTAGGTATACTACAATTGTTCCTTTCTACATATTTTTACATATTTCACGACAAACACCTTTGACTGACAACTTCTGAGTAAATATTCCCCATTTGATGAGTCTTCTTATTCTCTATGTTATTATTATTATTATTATTATTATTATTATTATTATTATTATTATTATTATGTAGTGGAAAACATTAAAGGACATAATCGCACAAAATTGGAAACTTTCACTGACATAAGTTACATTTATTCCTAAATCTTTTCAAGGAAAGAACAAGTGCGTATGATTTTTAAATTAGGGAAGAAGCAATGATCGAGTAAAATAGTTTGCATTAGTCAGAACAGCAGTCATACTGTACTGTGCCTTTATAACTTTTGATGTATGTATGTATGTATGTATGTATGTATGTATGTATGTATGTATGTATGTATGTATGTATGTATGTATGTAGGTAAGTAGGTAGGTAGGTAGGTAGGTAGGTAGGTAGGTAGGTAGGTAGGTATGTATGTATGTATGTATGTATGTATGTATGTATGTATGTACGCAGCCACGTACATACGAATGTATGTATGTAGTGTATTGCGTGTTCGTACAGTCCTGTCTTTGCAGCGCCAATTACAAGATCAGTTCTACAAATGCAAAGGTAATAATAATTGCAAATTTAATTTCAATGAATCCGAAAGACCTCCGTGCATGAAATTATGTGATTTGCTGTGGACTTTGGATCCCTATATAAAAAAAAATTATGTTTATCAAACCGATCTATATTCAAAACTCCAGCAAACCTAGAAAACTAATGTACTTAATAACGTAGGGACACACAGGTGAGAAAAGAGAAACAAATACATAGTAACCTTCAGAGTACTTAACTGTGCTGAAATCTGTCTGTTTTTACTCACAATTATATTCTCATTCCGTCAGTAAAGATGGTTTTAATGATACCACCGTCAATTCAATCAGATCCTTTTATCAAGAAAACGCAGGTTAATTAATATTAAAGAATATTTAAACCTATGAAAGCGAGTGTCTGCTAGGGGAAACTATAACACCAGAAAAGCGAGGATCACTTAGGAAAACTATAGCACCAGGAAAGCGATGATCACTTGGGAAAACTATAACACCAATACTTCAGGGTCTCATCGGAAAACATTAAGAGCTTTCAGAAACTTGAATATCAGAATGAGGATATGATAGCGGTTTCTTTTTATTTTTTTTATATGAATTTATTTTTTATTTATCAGTATTGGGAAAAAGTATTAGGTCCAAACTCATAAGGCGATTTAGATTTTATGCTTTTTTAAGGCTATTTGTAAAGTACTTTTTTCATATAACAAATAAAGCATAATTTAATCAGACATCTGACAAAAGTCATCTTAAAGGTAAAATTAAATTAGCCACGAGAAAGATGGATGCACTCCAGTTTTAGATAGTTTTACTAATAATTCGGTAGAAGTATACCGTATGTGCCAGCATATAAGTTGTACAAGAATTGCTAAGAGCATAACCCCAGATATGTCAGTGTATTATGCTGAGGCAGGGCTATGTGTTTGTTCGGACTGTTCAATAGAACAAGCAACATAAACCCTACTTAGCCGGCTCGTTATACGATAACGGATCAGGATCGATGTTGTTTACATTGGATGAAATACGGTAATTATACTTGCAACACATCACATGAATGAAACCAATGATGGGTGCCAGTATTATTATTGACAGGAAAGATCAAGTGGACCGTGAAAGTATATAATTTGATTTAAACGATCGCGTACACGCATCAAACGGGCATTAGAATGTCAATGATCATTCTTAGGATTTTTCGATAATGGAATCTATTATCGTTTCAAAATATCATTGATTTCAAGACAAAATCGTCAAAAGTCATTCATCTCAAATAATAACTGAATGAATGAAAATATATTTTCCCTTGCATTGAAATATGACATCGATTACAGTGGTTTTTCCTTTAAAACTTTGTTATAAGGGTAGTAAAAGTGCGGCTATCATTACCAACACAAACACTGCTACTAAATTTATGAAGGCACTTTTCCTTGACAAAAAGATAACTTTTTTTAGTTTTCTGATATTAAGATAAACCCGTGCAATCCGTGCTGCAAAATTTCACTTTTAAACAATAGTTTACTCGATCGATCAATCGATCGATAACTAATTATAAAAGTATACATTATGAACATTTCATGTGTCACTTTATCTGCGATTATTAAATTCACGTACATATTTTTCAAAATTATAATATTGTCTATTTCCACTGGTTTGCAGCTTCAACGGTGATCAATATAAATGTAATATGAAACAATTAAATCAATTCTCTCTCTCTCTCTCTCTCTCTCTCTCTCTCTCGATCGATCGATCGATCGATCGATGATTGCAATTTTACTTGAGAAAGATATAATCTCCGAATTAAAATTCTAAAACAAAGCTTTAGAACCAGTCTAAAATATGTCCATAAAAATTGAAGCAAGGAAGAGATGGAGTCACAATAAGATGTTAATGGTTCCCCGTCGGTCATATTAGAAATGTGAAACAGAAACTATTAGCGCTAACGCATGAGATGGAACGGCTATATTAGAAATGTGAAACAGAAACTATTAGCGCTGTCACATGGCAATACACCACAATTAATTTTACTATATGTTCTCTACATATATTTCTCAGCACTGATCTTTCCACAGTGTGACAATCAATACAAATCATATGAAAATCTAAAATACCCCCAAAGATGACTTCACGGTGAAATTCTTGTCAAGGGTTGACCTGCATTTTTTTGAGCTGCTGCACTGTAAACATAACAGCATATACACAGACCACATATTTCACTTCCAGATCATTACCAAGGCCTTATTACTCCATGTGCACTGTCGCCAAATTACACGCTAACAACCACTCTCTCTGCTCATATTCTCAAGAATAAACAATTACCTTTAAATCCCTACCAAATATGCATCAATATAACTCTTCTATCACCACCAAAATGAGAGAGGAAAAAATGTTCTAAAAATAGACTGGAACTACATTCTTGGGTACTGAACTGGAAGTATTGATTGTGATGTGATTCCTGACAGGCCCAACTTGTTGGGGCAAATTTTAGTAAAACTTTTATATTTGAATGCCACACCTATTTGAACTTTATACATGAAGTCTCTTTGAATTTCCTTGCATACTAGACATGTGACACCTGCTGGAAAGTGTGTAGTGCTGGTGTTCCACAGGGTGCACGTGCTGATTCATGTGCTTTTAGAAACCAAAACTAAATTTGCTATATCTTCCTTAATTATAGAACTTTTTCAATGCTGTTAGAACCTAGTTGTACTACAAGATAAGGCCTGTCTGAAAATATGTTTAAAATTTATACATTTTGATCAATTAAAATTTTAATGGAAAATTAAATAAACATTTAAATTTATAAACTAAATTTTATTGAAAATTTAAATTTTCATAAAAGTTTGAAAACATTAAGTATTAATTGTGATGTGATTCCACATGAGATGGAACGGCCATATTGGAAATGTGAAACAGAATCTATTAGCGCTAACATATGAGATTTCATTCACAATTTGTTTTCCGTTTGCTGGTTGTTAGTGAAAAATATTGAACTTCACAATATAAAGTATTTAAACAATATATAATGTATTCAATATATATATATATATATATATATATATATATATATATATATATATATATATATATATATATATATATATATATATATATATATATATATATAAATATATATATTTGCGGCGATGTGATATTTAAAGGTTTATATTCCTGTTTTATTTAAAATGCTTTATCTACTTTTTAGTACTTGACATGTATCACAGTTCAAATTTAGTTGTTTTTTGTGTGTGTTTTGTCTTGTTTTGGTTGATTTGTGTGTGTTTTGTCTTGTTTTGGTTGATTTGTGTGTGTTTTGTCTTGTTTTGGTTGATTTGTGTGTGTTTTGTCTTGTTTTGATTGATTTGTGTGCGTTTTGTCTTGTTTTGGTTGATTTGTGTGTGTTTTGTCTTGTTTTGGTTGATTTGTTTTGGTTGATTTGTGTGTGTTTTGTCTTGTTTTGATTGATTTGTGTGTGCTTTGTTTCTTGTTTTTTTCATAGGATGTGTGCTTTGTTTCTTGTTTCTTTTGGGTGTGCTTTGTTTCTTGTCTTTTATGGAGGAGGGTGCTTTGTTTCTTGTTTTGGGGTTGTTGGTTTTTGTTGTTGTTGTTTCTTTCTTGTTTTTCAATCGGCTATGTTTTGCTTTGTTTCTTCTTCTTCTTCTTCTTCTTCTTCTTCTTCTTCTTCTTCTTCTTCTTCTTCTTCTTCTTCTTCTTATTATTATTATTATTATTATTATTATATACATTTCTACATTCACACAAATTGCCGGTCTGGAGAAGAAGGATGTTTAAATAATATATCACCTCGACGTAATTTGTAATACAGCGAGATCGTTGATAGAAACAGTTTTTTTTACTTAAATTCATTTAAATCATTGGTATTGCTACCTCCTAAACTAAATATTAAACATTTGAGGGAATATTTCATGAGTATTTCAAACTAAGTCTATAATGAGTAGTATGCTTTTTAGATTAAATTATACAGACTCCATGCCCCAGAAACAAATGACAAAAGCAGTCATCGAGAACTACGTACTTTTTTTTTACCATAGGGTGAGATGAGAGATTCTGTAGAAATATTTAACTGTAAAATTATCACATTTTCAACGTTAAAAATATATCGCATTTTCAGCTAAGTCTTTTTTAAAATGGAATATTATAATCGTGAAACAAAAAATATTTTTTTATTTAAAACAAAATACGGGAAATACTTTTTGTTCTTAATTTGATTGTCTAAAAATAGAGAAAGTATGTATGTGTGTGTGTCTGTGTGTGTGTGCGTGCGTGCGTGCGTGCGTGTAATTTAAATATTTGTAACAAAATCGCTACGACCTACTTAAATCTTATAAAGACTGCCGATACCATAAGGAAACTATTTTATATTACAGGTCACGCTATAAGTAAATGAACAAGTTAATGACATAACTACTTTCCAAATCTTTATATATAGCAAAGAGTGCGTGAAATTACGTTTCACCAGATCCATTCCCATTGTTGCTAGCTGAAACATGCTATTTCTATCCCTGGTTCCATAACCCTCTGAGCAATTTTACTTGATGACACGTTCAACTGATTTGAAAGCGCCCAGAACGTGATTTATATTTTTTGACCAATGCTATGAATGGAAAATGGGATACTTTCATTACAGTGAATGCCCATTACAATTATATACTAATGTCTAGAATCATTATAGTCTTCAACCTTGTAATCAGTAATTTGTTTTTGTACAGATAGTCGCACAAATAACCTCGTCTTGCCAAACAGTAATAACGCAAGACAGATGTTAAAATGTACTGAAATCTCGCGAATGGATATTCAATTTATTTCTTTTCAAATATTCGGGCTTGAATGCCAGTGAAGATAACAAACCAGTATTAGAAACGTGGTTGTTTTGACTCCAGTATTTACGAGTAGAAGACAATGTTTTTTTTATAATAATAAAGAAACGTGTATAATAATATTACTTGCATAATATAATAGTATAAAACCAGTGCTCATATAGTATGATACCAGAGCTCATATAGTATGATACCAGTGCTCATATAGTATAATACCAGTGCTCATTTAGTATAATACCATTGCTCATATAGTATAATACCAGTGCTAATACCTCATTTAGTATAATACCAGTACTCATATAGTATAATACCAGTCCTCATTTAGTATAAAACCAGTACTCATTTAGTATAAAACCAGTGTTTATATAGTATAAAGTAGTAATACCAATTTGAGGCAAATTGTTATTAAAGGATACTTTGAGCTTTTCGTAAGTGATGAATGATGGCAAGATGAAATCCCGTTTTATTACAGGGTATCAATATAAGGCATTATTTATGACTTTCAGCTTATCATTTTCCTTAGTCTGCCGTAAATCGTCCAAACACAAATTGAATAGATAATTTGGGTAGATCATTGGTGTGGTGAATTGAGAGATATGGCTTGGTTCGGATTGGTATTTTACGACACCGTGACACAATTATATTTTAGTGCCAAGTCATTTGGAATAAAGTCACTTGATCAGGACAGGCCATGGTAAGTGACCTGGACTGGCCTGATGAGTGACCTGGACTGGCCATATGAGTTACTAACGTTAACCACAGTGCCTCCATACCTCCTGCCTCCATTTTCCGCATCTTCAGAAAAATGACGAATTTCTCCGCAAAGGAGCTTAGCGGATTATCGCCCGTGGACGAAGAATTAATATGGGCGACGATGTCCTCTTAAATTATTTGGGACATAGGATCAAACTTGTGTCAGCCGATGTTAAAATCATGCACGCTTCCACGGTATTATCCATGCCTCCATTTGAGCAGTCGAATTTAACAGGATCTATGTTTTGAAATGAACCTTCTAATCCAAAATCCCACGAAAACGTATTTTGATGGCAGAATTTGGAACAGCGGCTGATTATTCCTTGTGTTATGAGTTGCTTTTATTTTTTCTCTTTATTCGTGGTTAAAATGGCTCCATATCCCGATGTAACAGATTATATATGGTTCGTTTATGCATGTAGGAACGTTGCAAGAGCTGTTGGAAAAGAGTTCTATATTTTACCCTATTAGCAGAGTATTATCTTATATTCCAACAAGAACCCGATTCATGTCTCTGTAAAACGTACAGAGAAGAAAGAGTTTGTCTATCTCAGTCTTTGATTGCTTCTATACAGCCAATTTTTAAACGACTTTCTTGGGAAACATTGCGGCTGTTTCCAATTGCTGTTCTACCAATTTAGAGCTGACAAGAATGAAACCCGGATCGTAATAAAAGAAGAGTCATACATTAACTCAAGGACAGTCATTCAATGCGTCTTTCGGGTTGATTAATGGAGTTAAAATGGAATATACCGCCTCTACCCCACCACCAGGCTGATTGTAGAAATCATGTTATTTACTGGATTTCTTAACCTCCTCAATATGTGTTGTACATGTCAGAACACGGGTTGACGTATCAGACCACTGATGATATGTCGGAACACTGGTTACAAGATTGGGATAAAACATTCGACTTAAAATGTGCAGTGGTTATGTTGCAAAAAGGTTAACGATGAAGACGATTTTGTGCACTTAATAGTCGAACATAATCTTAATTAGTTTACTAATGATCTTCGTTGTATACAATGATGACTCTTTACTCGTAATCAAGTATTATGTAAAAGAAGATCGAATATCATCATGAACGGCAGTCAATAGCTGATGGTCCATCACTGCAATTAAAAGGCTTTGCGGAAATCAAATCATGCTCTATAGACTACAGAATATATAATGCATTATACCGTAATGTTTAATCATAAATAATTCAGTTTGAACAATTATTCCGTTGTCAGCGCAGATAGCTTTCAATGTGACGTCTGTTATGCTTTGTACCATTAACGCTACTTGGACGTTACTAGAACGTTAATCCGTAATTATTCATCGACGTCATCCGGAAATCACCAATCATTCATTGGACTTGGTACTTGACTCTGCTTTTGTCCTTGTGTCGCTTTTAAATTTGATAGTATGCTCCAGTTATTAAAGAGCATTGTTTTGTTTATCGAGATATACGCATCACTTAAAAGCACGAAAAGATGTATTAATATATCAACAAAACCTCCATAGCATTATTTCCTATTAAACATATTGTACTGGGGTTAAGATTTCTGGCATGAATTCACATATGGACACTATATGTAGACCGAAGCAAGAGTAACTCTAATTACACAAGCGGAACCTGTGACTTTTATCTTATTTGAATAGTCCTATTTCTGGTAAGTTTTTGGCACTTTCTTAATCATTCGTTCACAAACAATTCGTTCTGAATTTAATGACTTTCGTAAAAATTTAAAAGTCGGACAAAATATAACAAAAGATATTTCAGGCATTTATGTTTATGTTTCATGTGTGTAGCAATATATTTTGTTCTTCTTCTCGTTTGGCATCTCGTACTTTTAAAGCGAGATTTATTATTTTGTATAAATATTGATGATACACACACACACACACATATATATATATATATATATATATATATATATATATATATATATATATATATATATATATATATATATATATATATATATATATATATATATATATATATCGTAATTGTAAAATGAGGAGAAGGCCACAGAAAAGTAATTTAGAATAGAAAGAAAAAAATATTATTTGCATGCATATTGTAAAGATGAAATTTCTAACTGAAACTTCATTGTAATTATGTATTAAAAAATATTTTGGCATTTGCCAAAGGTATATTAATATAAATTTTAATAATGTTGAATATCTGTGATTTATTGTCGGATATGTATGTAATGCGATTGGAAGCATATGACAATATTAAAGACGACATGCAACCTACTGTAAATACTGAGATTATGTTTCAAAATAAATTTAGTTGTGAATATGCAAACAATATCAATAAGTTTCACAATAATATCAGATCGTTCGTATTTTTTTCGCTGGGAAACGTTTCAAAGAATAGAAGAAAACTAAAATAATTTATCAATCTGTTACGGTAATAATAACTGGAATCTAATATTTTCCCTGTTAATGTCTAACATTAAAAAAAAAACAAATAAATTCATTGTTACTTTTAATGAGGTACGAACGACATTGTTACTTTTAATGAGGTACGAACGACATTGTTACTTTTAATGAGGTACGAACGACATTGTTACTTTTAATGAGGTACGAACGACATTGTTACTTTTAATGAGGTACGAACGACATTGTTACTTTTAATGAGGTACGAACGACGTTGTTACTTTTAATGAGGTACGAACGACATTGTTACTTTTAATGAGGTACGAACGACATTGTTACTTTTAATGAGGTACGAACGACATTGTTACTTTTTATGAGGTACGAACGACATATTTAATGTGAGAGAAAACTAATTTTTCCGTATAAATCAAAGTATGTTCGGGGGGAGGGGTTAAAAGAAATAAGAAAAATTGTTGGATCCTTTAAATTCGATTCGTGCATTGTTACGTTTTTATTGTAAAAAGTATTGTGCAAAAACAAATCAGGCATGAAATATCGAATGGTATTATTGCAACAATTATATATAGCGAAACCAAATCAAACCTTACACTCAAATCCAACAAAATTCATTACCAATAATTACCGCAGGTGTATTGTGAATACGGTAATACAGGTGGGTATTGTATGTTTGATTTCGATATTTAACGTAGCTTAAATGTTTTTGAAGTCAATATCGCTCCGATGTTTGCAGTGTGGCAGTTTATAGTGATGTCTGGGACAATGGGGCATCATGCCGCAGACATGTAACAATATGTGCCACTCAGTCACATTACCCTGACACCAGGCCGATCAGTCCTAACGCTAACCTCTTAATGTTGAGCACCTAGCAAGGTAGCTTTTAGTACCATTTTTTTGAGTCTTTGGTATGACTCTTCCGGGGCTCGAACCTGCGATCTTTTGCGTCCGATGCAGATGCAATAACTCAATGGCCATTTGTGTATTGTGTAAAGTCTTTATTTTGTCAGTGATCATTTTACAAACTGATTAGCAGTGACGTTT
This sequence comes from Unio delphinus, assembly GCA_029339505.1. Taxonomy (NCBI): domain Eukaryota; kingdom Metazoa; phylum Mollusca; class Bivalvia; order Unionida; family Unionidae; genus Unio; species Unio delphinus. The sequence continues at coordinate 5,984,045 of JAQISU010001241.1, read as the reverse complement.
TATTATGTTTTTCACCTGAAAAGAATACTCTAATTAATTATTGATGCTTTGTTATTTGTAATTAGTGCGCAGTTATGTTGAGACATTTTGCACGAAGTTTTCGCGACATAACATGTCGTGATGAAATTAATCGCTTCACAAATCATCCTTTTAAAAGGCATACATACTATCAACCTTTTATTGTTAACTTTGTACTAATATGCGTGATCATGCAGACTCTGACATTTTAAGTAAATTATCAATGCCAAATGCGTCGCGTCTTTGAGCTTGATATAAATTTCAACATATTTGTTATTCAAATACATGTATCGTGTCTGTGTGATGACTCGGATTCCGTAACCGTCAATGATCATACAAAATTTGTCAAACGTTTGACTTAAAGAATTCGTCAAGGCCTTTCAAAGTCGACCTTTGTACCCGATGTATATAATGGCATGACTACTTTAATTGTTTGTTTCGCCATGTCAATATAAGTATTTCTTATATCTTTACCTATCACCACCAGCTGTCGTCTCGCTTGAGTGATTGCGGAGTATTATATAATGCGAGAAAACCGCGTTGGAGCAAAAGCTAGCAATGTCTTCGATAGTAACTTAAAAATTCAGAGATTATGCAGTACCTTTTAATATGAGTCTCTCTGGCGTTGCTGATTAAATTCGCCTAACGTTTATCTTAACGGTAACTGCCTTGATGTTGGTAATAGCAAGAGGTTAGTCAAAATATAGCAAATTTAGTTTTATTAGTATTAATGACTGGCAATAGATAAATTAAACATTCCACTGTTATTAAACATCTCTCTCTCTCTCTCTCTCTCTCTCTCTCTCTCTCTCTCTCTCTCTCTCTGTCTCTGTCTCTCTCTGTCTCTCTCTCTCTCTCTCTCTCTCTGTGCGCGTGTTTGTGCACGTAAAGGAGTCCATAATCGGGATTTGTTGTACGAGTCCGTATGCCCCATGACATTATTACTTATTTTTGCATGCAGATCTAGGAAAGGATTTCATTTAAGTCACCCACTCTTTGATTTAGACCTCATAACAATTTCGTTCTGACCTGCTTTCTATTAGTCAAAGCTCAGTTCTCTTTCATATGTAAATTTAGAATAAAACCAGACAAAATGGGATGATTGATTGTTAATGTTCATTAAAATCAACAATAAGATGGGTCTGATTATTTTACGAATCCATACCATCTTCTTTCTACTAAATTGTAAAATCCCATTTCTTAAACAACATTCTTTTCTAGATTAACGTTTTAATTTTACTACTCGGGTTCAATGGTATTTCTAAGTACAGTATTATTTCAACATAGCCTTAAAATTTGATGAGGTCAGAAAAGAATAGAAAAGCTGTTTTGGCCAGTGGTCAGGTTTAGGACATTCAAAGCTGTCGTTAACAGACGCTTTAGTAAATTATTAAGGCCATATATCAATATATATATATATATATATATATATATATATATATATATATATATATATATATATATATATATATATAATATATAATAAGTATATTCTCAGCATACCCACAAGCATTCTGCATACTTTCAGCACACTACACGATAGTTATGTATATTTTTAACATGCTCCACGAAAGAAATATATATATATATATATATATATATATATATATATATATATATATATATATATATATATATATATATATATATATATATATATATATATATATATATATATATATATATATATATATATATATATATATATATACAGTGTATAGATGATAGATAGATAGATAGATGGACAGATAGATAGATAGATAGATAGATAGATAGATAGATAGATAGATAGATAGATAGATAATGTAATGTATGTCATTAATTACAAAAATTTTACTTTTGAAAATTTGGCATCAGTTATTCTTCAGTGCTTAATAGCATAGTGACTACTGTGCTTGCATAATTACATATATTATTATGTTACCTCAACATGGAAAACTTGGTAATTTATTTCTCGAACCAGCAATATTTGCCGGTAATAATCAGTTTTGAAATTCTGCCCGACTTTTTTTTCTATGAAAATGAATTTGTATGTCCTTTTCCTTTGTAAATTTGTGCTCATTTTATTAAAATAGATTCAGTTTGTAATAAAATATTGGGTATTGCAAAGCACGTCGCACGTTTCCTTTGGTGACTAATATAATATTTGCTTCAGTTATAGCGAAACTCGAATACAACGATGTGATTTAGGCTTTTTCAGTTACGTACCTACTTTATTGCGTTTGGACAAGGTTACTCGTAGACGTCTCTATATCTACTATTTTAGTATTTAATTAGTTTAATAATCATCTGTTGTCGGATGTAGTTCATTGTATATACGGGAGACAGAGGCTTTAAAATCAAAAACTGAGAGGTGATGACACACAATACGTGTTTATCAGGAATATTATCCCGCCTCTGACACCAAATGTCCTGACTATCTCACCCAACCTGGCAATTTAGATTTGTCAGTCTTACATGCAGGCAGATGTCGACTTTTAATGATGAGTAAATGTAGTGTAATTAAATAAGGACAAAGTGAAGAAATATGTGAAAACTATTTAAATGAAACCGAAGATATTTGTCATCGTAAATGTTACATCTTGTTGATAAGTACAAAATGAAAAATATAAGCATCGCATAAAAAAACGAAAGAGAGTAAATAGGTAAAAGAAAAGATACAGGTTTATATCTCTCTCTCTCTCTCTCTCTCTCTCTCTCTCTCTCTCTCTCTCTCTCTCTCTCTCTCGGGACCATCTTTATAAATCTATCTGGCATAAAATAGCCCGTTCTCTTTTTGCCATAACCGAACAAGCATCATCACAGTCTAATCATGGAACGTCTGTTTTGCTAAGCAAACAACTAACAAACAACTAACAAACAAGTTAGTTAATATCTCTTTGAGCCCAGGAAGAGATGACGTTAGATAATTTAAAAGTGTCAGTAATCTTTTGCTTTTCTATACTTCTTTTACACTTTTGGTTCAACCGAGATGTACAGATATAAGTCATTTTTAGCCTTGTGTACCTGAATCAAACAAGTAAGACGAATACGATAGAACGCATCATAATTGTCATTCCTTCAACCGCATACTGAATTTCAACGTCATGCTGCATTTACACGTCATAATGAATTTAAACGTCATACTGAATATATACGTCATGCTGAATTTAAACGTCACACTGAATTTAAATGTCATACTGAATGATCTACATAGCAAATTGGCATCGATTCATTTATCATCGATTTCACTGCTGCTTTGCGCCAGTCAGGAGTCGTTATTTGTATTTATTATTTTTATCTGAAGACGCAGTTTCTCAGAATTGTTCCAAATAATTTTTGCATATTCTGTCAAAAATAAAATCTTGAAAGAATGGCGATTAATGAAGTATCTTGTCTTGCGGAAAGTATTGATACATTTATTTGCCTTGACTTTTTTCATTATAATTTATCCTGGGTGATGAATTTCAAGAAAATAACTTATACAGGGTCCAAATCAATGGAATCTTTCACTTTTCAGAGACGGGCTTGAACCAGTGTGCTAATTATGCTGGGGTTTGTTCCCACAAAGGCTCAAAAATATTTCGGAAAACTGGAAGATTATTTCTGAATATTTAGTGAGGGTTAAGTATCGTCGGGGTTTTTGTGTGTTGTTATTGCATGTGCTCATGTTCTACTTCTTTATATCTTTAATATTTCAATTTAAATTATTCAATGACCTTTCTACAAACAAGGTCATGTTAAATGAAATTTATCCTGAACAGATCTGGTTGAAAATTCTTTACATTGGAACAGACACAATTAACTTTGCCTTAATTAGACAAATAATTAAGTATGTAATATATTCAATCTGCATTTAATTACAGCTGAAATGTAGAGAAACAGGTTGAAGAGAAATAAATATCGTTCTGAAATGAAGAGAAACAGGTTGAAGAGAAATAAATATCGTTTGCAGTTCATTATCGGATTTGCAGCTAATTTTCACCTTCTTATGAGCATCTCATAAAATTCCTCCGTTTTTTGTTCAATTTAACTCATTTTCACGGCAAGGGGTGTGGTCGCCTTATCCTGGGGTGTATTCAACCCCTGTGCAATGAGCGCATTTTTGCCACCTCACCTGGGCTATCGTACTGATAAAAGCACCTTGCTCTATAATTACTGTTCATTAAGACCCAGTTTGGCATAGTGATGGAAATTTATCAGAAACCTAATTGAAAAGACGGTATTTGGGAACTACTAAATCTTTGAATATAGAATTGAACACCGACAGATTCGATGTCATTGTATCCATTTCAGAAAATTATTTAATGAACTCAGAGAACGTCTGCTCTGACTCTCATTGTATGTTGGCCATATGCCTTATTGTACATATGTCTTTGCTAGAAAAAAAAGTTATTTTACTTTATCGTCGCTATCTACTTTTACTCGGCTTCAAATAGTCATTATCGTGCTGACGTACAATTCAACGCTCATTCATACATATGTTGTTTTTCTTTCTTGTTTTTCTTTTTCCTCCACCTTCTCATCATTATAAGTTTTCTTATTTTCATCTAGATAATCATCTTTATCTCATTTATCATATTCATCTTTGATATTGTTATTTATAATAATCATATTCATCATTATTATTACCACAATCTGTTGTTGTTTGTTGTTATCATCTTTACTTCGACGCACGCATACACACACACTGCAACTATTGTGGATTGAAATGCACGCCTTTAGGGTTCACGCTTTAATTCGCTTAAAAATTAATCATATATACATATACAAAAAGTTTTTACAATTTGTTGTTTTCATCAATTTATTCATAAGACTGTTTATAAAATCTGTGTAACTTTACGGTCATCTTCATATGCACAAGACCGAAAAAAGTCGAAAGACACATATGGAATGAAGTTGTGATCAAAATAGAGGGATAATTATAGTGTAACAAAACGGATTGGAAAGTTAATAATAATAATAATAATAATAATAATAATAATAATAACAATAATAAAATAGAGACTGTTCTATGAAACCCTAGTATTCTGAAGCATATGGGTTTTTTTAATTCAAGAGAATATACTTGTTTTTTAGCATTGATGTACTCCGCCTGTGTGAGGTGTATTTTCTTTTCTTTGAGATTTTTGTTATATATATTTTAAGTCGAAACTGATTGGACAGTTTTAAATTGCTGAATGGATATCATACGTTTTTAACTGTGTCATTATATCTTTTCACGATATTGAAACTCTAAACTAAGTATTTTACTGCACCAGATATACGCAATGATTAGGCTACAATATCGGACGGAAATTCAAAGTTTGAAAAAGTGTCATTTCAGCCTTAGATTTAAAATGTACAGCGTCGAAGAGTAGACGTGTGTTGGTCTGGGGAAAAAATACCAACGATTATCAATGTAATATATTTCACTCCAAACATTACGGCTGCTACTGTTATCAAATGGTCCCCGTAAGAGCAGATCAGATAGAGATAAAATGGGAAACGACATCGTCAATCGCCTGAATCTATTAATATATTTCAATGACTATTGTGTTGTCCGTCAGTGGAGTATTATGCAAAATCGAGATCCACAAGAGTAATAAAGGTATGCTGACTAACGCAATGACTGATATGTTGGCGTTTAAGAAAAACACATGCTTGTGATAAATATTGTCGAATTTCCCAGAATTGTTAGTATGTAATTTAAGTTTGTGTTTACATCCTGTTATTTTGAAGCGATGTTTTATTCGATTTTCCTTCATTTGATTACGTTTAAATTTTGCTCTTGTCCCTGAAGGATTTGCATAGGAAAATCAAAACGTATCATTTGCTGACATTATGGTTTAAAAAGGCTTAAACAAACGCGATTCTTTAAACTTTTTCCATCATTATTCAGATCTGGGACGGGGTCGGTGGTGGGGTGGGGCATTGAGTATTTCGTTTAAAACTTGAGCTGGCACATCTGCCAAGACCAGATCTTAAATCGCATTTAATATAGCGATTATCTGGACAGGAAACAATACAATAATAGTGCATTGCGTCACAAAACATCGGCTCCTAATAAACACTCAGACTTGATAAACAATTTAGGATGGTTTTAAACATCATTCATGAGAATATCGATTTGGAGCGTGATAAAAGCCGATATGTACGTATCTATATTTAAGATCGAGACAATTTTCAGTTGAGACGGGTGAGTATTCCCCAGCCCTCAGGGTGGTATATGGTTGACAGGTGACTCTGTCTTCCGACGAACTTTTGATACGGTTCTGAAAAGGTCATTAAACCACAATTACCTTTTTTTTTGGTAGCTTTAGGATTTTGAGGAAATGAAAATAAGGAGATTCATGAATTTAAAAAGTGCAAATATTCCCAACCCCCAATATTCGCTAACCCCAGGGCAATAAAGATTGACAAGTATCTTATAGTTAGTATAATTCAGCCACATTTCGAAAGAGTCAGTAAGGTCAAAGATCAATCTTATGATAGCAGCAAAGATGACCATACTGACAGATTCATTATAGCACTGTCTGACCATGCTGTCATAGTCATTACATCACTCTGTCTAAACTACAACAGCTTCATTACAGCATTGTGTCTGACCATACTGAACATTTTGTTACAGCATTGTGTCTGACTATACTGACAATTGCGTTACAGCATTATGACTTACCACACTGACAAATTAATTACAGCACCGTGTCTGACCATACTGACAATTTCATTACAGCTCTGAGTTTGACCATACCGTCAATTTGCTTACAGCATCGTGTCTTTCAATACTGACATTTATTTCAGCACTCTGTCTGATAAATTCATTAGAGTACTCTGTCTGACAAATACCGACAATTTCATTACATCACTTTCTGACCATACTGATATTCATTATGGCACTCTATCATAACCATACTGACAAATTCATTACAGCACTGTCTGACAAATACCCGACAAGTTAATTACAGCACTGTCTGACTATACTGATATTTATTACGGCACTCTTCCATAACCATACTGATAAATTCATTACAACACTCTGACCATACTGACAGATTCATTGCAGCACTCTGTCTAAACTACGTCATATTCATTACAACAATGTGTCTGATCATACTGACAAATCAATTACAGCATAATGTCAGGCCATACTGATAAATTCATTACAACAATGTGTCTGCAGCACTGTATTTCCATACTGGCACATGTCTTACAGCACTCTGACGTCACTAATAGACTGAATACAGGAATATGTCTGACTATACTTATAAATTAATTACATCACTCTGTCTAACCATACTGACATTCATTACAACACTGTGTCTGACCTCATGGACATATTCATAACAGCAGTGTGTCTGATCATACTGACAGATTCATTACAACACTGTATAAACTACAACATATTCATTGCAGCACCATGTTGGACCATACTGTCAAATTCATTACAGCACTGTCTGACCATACTGACATATTAATTACAGCACTGTCTGACGATACTGACAGATTTATTACGACACTTTCCAATCTACGAAAAATTCATGACAGCACCGTGTCTGACCATACTGACATATTCATGGCATCACTGTGCCTGATGACACTGACAGATTCATAACGACACGGTCTAATCTACGAAAAATTCATGACAGTACCGGGTCTGACCATACTGACAAATTCATTACAACGTTGTGTTTGGCCATACTGACAAATTCATTACAACGTTGTGTCTGACCATACTTAAAAATTCATTACAACGTTGTGTTTGACCATACTGACAAATTCATTACAACGTTGTGTCTGACCATACTGACAAATTCATTACAACGTTGTGTCTGACCATACTGACAAATTCGTTACAGCATTGTGTCTGTCCATACTGACAATCATTACAGCACTGTTTCTGACCATACTGACAAATTCATTACAACGTTGTGTCTGACCATACTGACAAATTCATTACAACGTTGTGTCTGACCAGACTGACAAATTCATTACAACGTTGTGTCTGACCATACTGACAAATTCATTACAACGTTGTGTCTGACCAGACTGACAAATTCATTACAACGTTGTGTCTGACCATACTGACAAATTCATTACAACGTTGTGTCTGACCATACTGACAAATTCATTACAACGTTGTGTCTGACCATACTGACAAATTCATTACAACGTTATGTCTGACCATACTGACAAATTCATTACAACGTTGTGTCTGACCATACTGACAAGATGATTGCAACGTTGTCTCTGTCCATACTGTCAAGTTGGTACAAACACTGTGTCTTTAAATACTGACTATATCATCACAGCATTCTGACCATACTGACAAATTCATTACAACGTTGTGTCTGACCATACTGACAAGATAATTACAACGTTGTCTTTGTCCATACTGTCAAGTTGGTACAAACACTGTGTCTTTAAATACTGACTAATTCATCACAGCATTCTGACGATATTGATAATCAATAAGGCACTCTGACCATACTGACATTCATTCCAGCATTATTTCTTACCACATTGACACATTCATTACATCACTGTCTGACCATACTGACATTCATTCCAGCACTATTTCTTACCACATTGACACATTCAATACATCACTGTCTGACCATACTGACATTCATTCCAGCATTATTTCTTACCACATTGACACATTCATTACATCACTGTCTGACCATACTGACATTCATTCCAGCATTATTTCTTACCACATTGACACATTCATTACATCACTGTCTGACCATACTGACATTCATTCAAGCATTATTTCTTACCACATTGACACATTCATTCCATCACTGTCTGACCATACTGACATTCATTCAAGCATTATTTCTTACCACATTGTCACATTCATTACATCACTGTCTGACCATACTGACATTCATTCCAGCATTATTTCTTACCACATTGACACATTCATTCCATCACTGTCTGACCATACTGACATTCATTCCAGCACTATTTCTTACCACATTGACACATTCATTACATCACTGTCTGACCATACTGACATTCATTCCAGCATTATTTCTTACCACATTGACACATTCATTACATCACTGTCTGACCATACTGACATTCATTCCAGCATTATTTCTTACCACATTGACACATTCATTCCATCACTGTCTGACCATACTGACATTCATTCCAGCACTGTCTTACCACATTGACACGTTCATTATATCACTGTCTGACCATACTGATATTCATTCCAGCACTAGTTCTTACCACATTGACACATTCATTCCATCACTGTCTGACCATACTGACATTCATTCCAGCGCTGTGTCTTACCACATTGACACGTTCATTATATCACTGTTTTACCATACTGACATTCATTCCAGCACTGTCTTACCACAATAACACATTCCTTACATCACTCTCTGACCAAGGGCCCCCGAGTGGCCGAGTAGTCTAAAGCGCTCTCCGTTACTGATCACTGCCATCTCACCTCTGTCTGCGTGGGTTCAAGTCTAAGATTCGGCTAATGTAGTTATGTGAGTAAGCTTGCCAGTAGCTTCTCATGGGTCGGTGGTTCTTTCTGGGGGGTTTCCCGGGTTCTTCCTCCACCAGTAATACTGGTCGCCATGTATAGCCTATAGTGTGTTTAAAAATGGCGTTAAACCCTACAACAACAACAACTCTCTGACCATACTGACATTCATTCCAGCACTGTCTTACCACACTGACACATTCGTTACAAAACTGTCTTACCATACTGACATTCATTCCAGCACTGTCTTACCACACTGACACATTCGAAACAAAACTGTCTCACCATACTGGCATTCATTCTAATACTCATTATGACTGACCATCCTGATAAATACATTCGTGTGTGTCTGTGTCTGTGTGCGTGTGTGTGATTTGGATTTTTAACATAGCTTTATCAATTTTCCAGTCATATCGCTACGATGTCTGTGTGTGACAGTTTATAGCGATGTCTAGCACTGGGGCATCATGCCGCAGACACGTAGCATAGTGTCCCACCCAGTCACATTATCCTGACACCAGGCCGACCAGTCATAACACTAGCCTCTTAATGATGAGCGCTTAGTACAATTTTGTAAGTCTTTGGTATTTCTCACACAAGCGACAGAGAAATCTAGCTGTTTTGCTAACCTTACTTTTCTTATCTCAGTCTAGTCATCTCAGACCAATCGTCTCAGTCATGGTGTCCACGCACTGAGAACTACCTTTAACAAAAGAAACCCTTCTTGTCTTCTGCTGTGCCATAGTTGTTCTCAAATAAAACAACAGCAACAACAACAACAACAAACAATATATAACCAAAACATAGTTACTTAAGGTCAGTCTGTCTTAAAAACACACCAAAACAATAACATTTGATAGAGACAAATACACACACGCATACTATTTCGAGGTTTTGATATTATGTTAGTTCGTTAAAACTAGCATGGTCAAGTTTATCCAATATGCAGGACTAGCTCAGTACATTTTCAGATCATTAAATGTAGCTAAAGCAACCAAACTAGTTGTAAACACTTCGTGTGAAACATTGTATATACTGTTAGCTACATTTAATTACTTTGGGTCTTTGAATCTTTCTTTAATGATAGAAGTGTTATTATACAGCGATATGCATCGGTTATACTAATATTTTAGGTCAATAGGGCATATCGATTTAACAACGATATAATAGATATTGTTGTATTGCCCAATGATTAACGTCATGTGCATGACAGTCATACAGCTTGAAAAAATATGTGGCTTTATGTTTGAAGTTAGTCGATTCATTGAATGAATCTTGTATTCTTTTCTTATTGTGTTTCGAACGTTTTCTTTTATTAGGTTAAGCTATATTTCTAATTAGATTTGACAACGAAATACAGTAAAGTCGAATGTTGGAGGGCAAATGTTAATACGGTTATAACTTACGATAACAAAGTCAGGCGCGTCATATGTTGCTCACGCAGAGATAAGCACACTATTGTCTCGCGATATATCTTATATCCTTACTTCATCATCATCATCATCATCATCATCATCATCATCATCATCATTATTATTATTATTATTATTATTATTATTATTATTATTATTATTATTATTATTATTATAGGCACCTTTGCCACCTGCAAAGAAGAAGGTTCGCCCGTTGAAGTTCCATTAATAACGGACAATCCTTGTTTCTCCTGCGTCTGTAAGGTAAGAACGAGTCAGGATCTTGAAGCCATACGTTACTTCGTAACGTAAAAAAGTATCAGCACGTGTAAGATGAAACGTAACAGACGTCATTTCTTAGCTATATTTGGTCGAAACAACTGTTAACCATTTTACTTAAATTCATTGCTTTTACTCGAGTGCTTTTAAGAAAAGACACGTAATGTGGAATAATTGTGTATGCTGATGAGCTTCGTGCATTTTGTTTAAAACATTTGAACAGGTGCATGACAATATCGTCATACAACGCAAACACCTATTTGTTTTAATAAAACTGCATTAAAGCTCAAGGAACTGACTTTGAATTACAGGATGAAACCTCCAGTATTATACCTGAACTGGACACTACTCGTTCTTTTCCATCACATACTGGGAATGAGGAGGGGAAAACCCCATACTCTCTGAAGTAAATGATGTCCATTTTAAACTGTCACATCCATGTTTATGTTTATGTCATAATGCTTCATTGACGTCACATTAACTAGATGACGTATCATCGCCAACAACGATGTACGCAATATTTTGAAGCTATTTAAACCGATTAATTTCTTCAATTGTTTTATTATAAAGTTGCAGGAAAAGCATTAACAATTGAAACATAGTAGAATGAATGTTCGTCCACCATAAGCGTGCCAATTTATTGAGCATCAATACAATTATCTCCAGCTTTAAATGGATCACTGGTGGTGTATATTCACATAATCATCTGCTAATTTGACCTCACAAGAATGTTATGTCACTTACGAAACAAAACGTATACGTTAAAATGAGAGACAGACAGACAGACATACAGACAGAGACATATAGACAGGGAGACAAAACGACGGGGAACCATTAACATCTTATTGTGACTCCATCCCTTCCTTGCTTCAATTTTTATGGACATATTTTAGACTGGTTCTAAAGCTTTGTTTTAGAGTTTTAATTCGGAGATTATATCTTTCTCAAGTAAAATTGCAATCATCAAGATCGAGAGAGAGAGAGAGAGAGAGAGAGAGAGAGAGAGAGAGAGAGAGGTGAATCCAGGATTTGTTTTTCTCTAAAATGGCTTGACGTGAAGAAGGGACTTCTTTTCGATTCAGCCTTCAAACGGTCGACTTTCTGTGCTATTTTGGAAGATAACAATTGAACGCGTACTTTTGAAATGGATAGTGGGGTTTAACTACATCACCCTCTGAATCCGTCACTGAAATTTCTTTTACTTCAAGTTGTGTGTAGATTGTGAAGAAGAAAAAAGTATATTAAAGTGTGACCTGCATTTTAATCGGGCATTATCAATGCAGCAGTATTCTGTTTCATAAATATTAAAACGAGGACAGGTAAACGGTGAATGCGTGCTCAAGAAGACGGCTCTCTCATTATTTTAATGGAGCAAAATGCGATTTTGAATCAGAAATGACCTGATCACCATAAAATTGACCATCGGACATTAAGTAAGTTACGATCAATAGGGATGCAAGAAGTTCTGTTTTGAGACGGATTAATATTAAAATATGTTTGCATGTTAACCCGACCTGCTGACCCAAGATGTCACGTAGATCCTATTTTATTCAGATCATCATGGTTTTAGAATTGATGTAGCGAATTGTATATTTGCTAATATAAAAAAATTGCACGTAAACTTTTTGTGCTTAACAAATGCGACACACCTTTTGTGAAATGATGACGGTAGTGTAAATAGTTGAACCACTTCAACGGGTTGAGGAAAAAAGCATTAGGGAGCACGTCACTTATACATCCACCATCTCCACCACAACTGCTACTAGTACTACTACACAGGTGTAAAGTTCAAATGCAAATGCAGACCCAGAGCCACCGTCGCATCATGTCCCGGCGGATATGCGCAGATGCAGTTTTCTAGGACCAATACGTAGAAAAATACACATCATTAACCTCGGTCTGCCTATCAATTATACGACGGCAGTCTGCGTTGTTTGTATTTATATCCAATACATAAAAAAGTGTAGACAGTAGTAGTAGTAGTAGTAGAAGTGTGGTACTACTACTACTGCTGCTGTTATGCGATTAAACTGAATGTATCTAGTCTTGATAGGTTTTGAAAAGACATACATACATACATACATACATACATACATACATACATACATGGTCATTTTGAAAATATAGGAATTTCTAACAAAATGCATGTAAGCGAATAAAACTAACGACCGATCGTTATGCTAGTTATGCTATTAAAATCCCACTACCATCATTAATTTTCATTATTTTAGAGTTTTTACTGATTACGCAGAAAAAGCATAAAAATAAACATGAATATAAAAATATGCCCGTATGTGCTCAAAAGTAGATACGCATTCTTGAGATATTTTCATATTTTGCAAGAAATAATATGACGGCCTACATCGAATTTTTTAGGTCGTATTTGTATTATTTGTATAAACATATTGCGGGCTGAAAGAATCCAGCTACTGTTTGTAAACAAATAAAAGGCCAGACATTGCGCCATTGGAGTCAGAACTGACTGGTATAGGGTTTATAGGTCACCGTGTCACCAGTCTATTCATGATGACCCGTTTGACCTTTCAAAGGTGCACACAGATACCATGTGAAAAGTCCCACTTATCATGCGATAGTTTTCATGTCAATTGCAGAACCTGAACGATAAAACGCTTCCATCTGACGATGATATCTTAATAGATTGATTCAGTTATCTGTTTGATTAGATATATTCGATCTCAAAATGTTTACGTTTCAGAGTGTACCATACAGCCTTGACATTCCTCTCTCAAATCCGGGTTTCCATTATATATTTTGTGATGCTAGTTTATCCCCCATTTTATCCTTGCTGCAGTTTTCAAACTTTTCAACACTTAATTAATTAATTATAATTAATTAATTAATTAATTGCCTAGTGGTTAGAGCGTTCGCCTAGAATGCGGGAGGTCGCAGGTTCTAGCCCGGTCGAATTAAAAAAAAAAGAGACTTATAAAAATGGTACTAGTTGCTGCCTCGCTTGGCGCGCAACATTAGGAGTTTAGTATTAGGACTGGTTGTCCTCGTGTCTTGATAATGTGACTGGTTGTCCTCGTGTCTGGATAATGGGACTGGTTGTCCTCATGTCTGGATAATGGGACTGGTTGGACATGGTGCTACTTGCCTGATGCATGATACCTCAGTAATAGACGCCACTATACTATAAACGGTCACACTGTTGACATCGTAGCGACATGACGTAAACATCCTTAAAGTTACGTAGAAAATCGAAATCACATACACTCACAAACGCACACAAACACACATATTTAATTTTTTCGTTGTTATTTTGCTTCTGGGGCTGTTATGCATGAGAGTGCTAACTTTATGACTCACCAGGAGTCGATTTGCCACTGGCTGTAGCAAAATTAGATTAAATTAGTTGTTACTTTATGGCACAGTAGCACAAATAGGTTATTTAGTGCCGAGACAATTGGACTAAAGTGCCTTGCATTAGATGCGTCATGATTGACAATCAGTACTGAACCATTGGTAGGAATCGAACCGGTACACATTCTATCGCAAATCTAACATGCTAACCACTGATCTGCATGTGTAGTTACATCCCTTATTCGCCTATTACGATAAGCCGGATGGCACGTTGAACCTGTTCTATAACTAATAGCCCACACGGTTTAAAATCACAGCAAATTAAAAAGCAGGCTTCCTTTTAATCAATAGCCCACATGGGTTACAGTCACAGCAAATTACATTCAGGTTTCTTTTTTATCAATAGCCCACATGGGTTAAAGTCACAGCAAATTACAAATCAAGCTTCTTTTCTTTTCAATAGCCCACATGGGTTACAGTCTCAGCAAATTACAAATCAAGCTTATTTTCTTTTCAATAGCCCGCATGGGTTACAGTCACAGCAAATTACAAATCAAGCTTCTTTTCTTTTCAATAGCCCACATGGGTTACAGTCTCAGCAAATTACAAATCAAGCTTCTTTTCTTTTCAATAGCCCGCATGGGTTACAGTCACAGCAAATTACAAATCAAGCTTCTTTTCTTTTCAATAGCCCGCATGGGTTACAGTCACAGCAAATTACAAATCAAGCTTCTTTTCTTTTCAATAGCCCACATGGGTTACAGTCTCAGCAAATTACAAATCAAGCTTCTTTTCTTTTCAATAGCCCACATGGGTTACAATCACAGCAAATTACAAATCAAACTTCTTTTCTTTTCAATAGCCCACATGGGTTACAGTCACAGCAAATTACAAATCAAGCTTCTTTTCTTTTCAATAGCCCACACGGGTTAAAGTCACAGCTACTTACAATTATTGCTTCTTTTTTATCAGTAGGAGTGTACCTATAGTGTACTCTGGGGCGTAGGCAATGGATTAATTATCTCGTGTTTACACACACACACACACACACACACACACACACACACACACACACACACACACACAGGGATAGGTACTTAAACCACACATTACTTTGCGTTGTAATTCGATTTTTAAAGAATCATTTACTTCGTTTTAATTTTCAACAACGAAACAATGAAGTAGCAAAAGCTATACCACGACAACAATAACGACAACTACAGCAACAAGAACAGCCACAATAATAACAACGATAAAAACAACAACAACAACAATAATAATAATAATAATAATAATAATAATAATAATAATAATAATAATAATAATAATAATAATAATAATTACTAGAAGTGGTATTTTTTGTAAAAGTACATGTAGCAGTATTAGTAGTAGCAGCAGATTATGTTTAATTAGCAGAATAATAATAATAATAATAATAATAATAATAATAATAATAATAATAATACTAAGAAGAAGAAGAAGAAGAAGAAGAAGAAGAAGAAGAAGAAGAAGAATACTTGAAGGAATAAGACGAAGCATTTCTTTCTCCTACTTATAAGTTTAACAGAGTTCTAATTCCCCTGTAATTCCGTGTGTAAACTTAACAGCTTTCATTTATCAATCCCACTGACAGAAGAGCAGTATGGCGTCTTGAGGGTCTTGAGCGTTATTAACACTGTTATTTAGTATGGATAAGTCTTGAAGGTCAGAAACACTGTAATTTAGTGTTAATAAAATACTGATGGTCAGAAACACTAATTTAGTGTGGATACGTCTTGAGGGTCAAAAACACTTCTTGAGGGTCAGAAACACTGTAATTTAGAGTTGATAAGTCTTGAGGGTCAAAAACACTGCAATTTAGAGTTGATAAGTCTTGAGGGTCAAAAACACTGCAATTTAGAGTTGATAAGTCTTGAGGGTCCTAAACACTCATTTAGTGTGGGTAAATCTTGATGGTATAAAAACCCTAAATTAGTGTGAATAAGTATGAAGGGTCAGAGACACTGTAAGTTAGTGTGGATAAATCTTGGTGGTCAAAAACACTAATTTAGTGTGGACAAGTCTTCACGGTCACAAACACTGTAATTTAGTGTCGATAAGTATTGAGGGTCTTGAGGGTCAGAAACACTGTAATTTAGTGTCGATAAGTATTGAGGGTCTTGAGGGTCAGAAACACTGTAATTTAGTGTCGATAAGTACTGAGGGTCTTGAGGGTCAGAAACACTGATTTAGTGTGTATAAGTTGTGAAAAACAGAAACACTGTAAGTTAGTGTTAATAAATCTTGAGGGTCATACACACTTATTTAGTCGGGATAAGTTTTGAGTGACAGAACACCGTAATTTAGTGTGGATAAATATTGATGGTCAGAAACACTCTAATTTAGTGTGTAAAAATTCTTGAGGGTTAGAAACGTTGTAATTTAGTACGGATGTTTGCCGACCATCTTCAGTGAATGTGTACAACATATATTCAATGGTGTCTACATCTCCACAAATACATCGCTACACAATTTATCCGATATTAAACTGAAATACTGTTGTTACTGTTTTTGGTTTTATATCATTTATCAGCACAAAATTTCCGGTGGAAACAAAACCGGGTAACCCATGGAAATAACCACCGATCATCAGAAAGCCACTGGCAAGCTCTGTCACATATCAACATTGGCCGGCTCCGAGACTCGAACACACGCAGTCAGAGATGAGATAATCTTAACTTTATAAAAGCGGGCGCCATAGACCACTCTGCCACCTGTAAAAGAAAGGCTTTTAAGATAGATGCATAACGGTACGATTGATTAGAAATCTAATTTTTTTTTTAATATCTTACATTCTGAATTCAGAATGATTCATGCTTTAATTTTCATGGCAACAGTTGATTACATATCAGTCAGTATCAACTCTTATCAACGTATTTTATAAATCCATTCTATCAGGCATGAACACGTATCCAGGAGCAGTCGATGAGGCCAAGATTTTAAACTGGTTACCAATAAAAGGGAGGTATCGAGTAATGAAACAAAATTCCTTCTATTACACTCAGCACCATTTCAGAACGTTACAGTTATGAGTAAACCATAAATCCACCAATTCTATTGTCTACACTATTCATAATTAACATTCTTCTGTTGCTAAGTTTTGTGTTGTTATTTTTTGGAAACAGACATACAAGTTAAACGTGCCTACCAGTTGATATACTAATGGGAACAAATCTTAAATTTTGTTCGTGATTGTGAGTAAAAATAAACATAAACGAAATCGAATTTCCAAATATATTTTAGATGAATTGCAACAAAATTGGTTTTATGTAGAAATTTCCTACAAGAAAAACATTAAAGCCCTTTTAAAAGGGTCTATACAGTATTCGTCTCTATGTCGTACCCATCTGGCTCCTGTATTATGGCTCGTTTTGTGTGATATCAGAAATGTTAATGTCTCTTCATTTGGTCATTCCCAACTTATCACGACTGTAAACCAAACGCCTAATGACCTAAAAGTCAACAGTACAAATAGGTCTCCAATACATTTCCGTCTGCCATACAACCGGCGCAGACGATTACAGAGACGAACTAACGCACGATTGTACGACAAAATCTACCTTATTTATCCCAATAGATCCTGCTACTTAAATTCCAATAATATCAAATGTATGAAACCAGTGGAATTAAGATACTAAGACCTGCTTGCGGTCAGGGATAAAGCGGATTAGGCAAGGAATGGACACAAATATGTAACACGAGTTGACTGTTGTGATATCCCACGAGTTGACTGTTTTGATAGCCACGAGTTGACTGTTATGGTATACCACTAGTTCACTGTTATGATATACCACGACTTGACTGTTACGATGTATCACAAGTTGCCCGTTTTGATATACCATGAGTTAACTGTCATGATATACCACGAGTTGACTGTTATGATACGCAACGAGTTGGCTGTTA
The DNA here is from genome assembly GCA_029339505.1 of Unio delphinus. Lineage (NCBI taxonomy): Eukaryota > Metazoa > Mollusca > Bivalvia > Unionida > Unionidae > Unio > Unio delphinus. Next base: position 5,965,601 of record JAQISU010001241.1, on the reverse strand, counting down.
TGATAAACCACCAGTTGACTGTTATGATATCCCACGAGTTGACAGTTATGATACACCACGAGTTGGCTGTTATTATATACCATGAGTTGATTATTATGATATACCACGAGTAGATAGTTATGATACACCACGAGTTGGCTGTTATTATATACCATGAGTTGATTATTATGATATACCACGAGTAGATAGTTATGATACACCACGAGTTGACTATTTTGATATACCACGAGCTGACTGTTATGATATACCACGAGCTGACTGTTATGATATACCACGAGCTAACTGTTATGATATACCACGAGTTGACAGTTATGATATACCACGCGTTGACTGTATTTACACAACACGGTCAAATCAGAGAATGATAAAATTAATGGCACGAGTGAAATAATAAATATCTACATTAACCGCGTGGTATTTTATCTTTCTAAATGTACAATTGTATGTAAGACAAACATAATTTGGATATTATTTAGTAAGTAAACTAAAATACTTTCCTTTCTGACTGATGTGTTAACTGTTATGTTACATGGTCAAAGTGCCATGCCATGTGTAACATAACGTTGTGTACGACATGATGCTTTTTCATGCTACGTGTAACATAAAGTATGTACGACATGATGTTGTGCCATGCCAAGTGTAATATGATGTATGCACATGATGTTGTGCCATGCCAAGTGCAAAATGATGTATGCACGACGTGATGTATTTTATGTTAATACAATTAAACATGATGGCAATAATAACATTGTGTCGGATCATTAAATATCTTAATGAAAATTATGCAAATCTTTGCTTGTTCAATCCAAATAAAGAAGAAAAGTAATCAACTCTTCGTTTGGTCTATTAATCTGAATAGTTAAAAGGGATGAAAACCAGTGTTTGTGTCTCAGTTGTACCAATAAACGCATCTAAGTGTTGCTGATGTGCCCTAATACACCTATAATTTCCCCTGTTGTACCAACATGTAATTACCTCATTGCACCAATAGACGCCTATAAAGGTCTCAGTGTACCAACAGATGCCAGTAAATGTGAAAATATTATAATATTTGGTGACGTTTCATTCGATTTCTTGAAAGCAAATTGTTTAATCGAAAGAAACTTAAGCGTAACCAACATAATTTTTATATTGTTACATGATTACTAAGAGGATTTTAATATTATTGGTATATTAATAATATTTTTATGTTGATATTATTAATTTTAAACCAAGTAATCAATTTATATTCTGGAAAGTGATCGCAATACTATCAATATACGAGTGACTAGAGCTTTCGAAAACTAGGTTCGACATTTGCTGTATACAATACGGTACATATAATTTTATCTGCCCTTGTCTGTTCAAATTATCGGATATAAATTCTAGTAAGATAAATATCTACCTATGAAAAGGTAAAAAGAAGGAAAATGTATAAACATGGCGGCACACAAACGTCTCTATTGCCTTTTAATGATGATAACTGATTGCGCGCGGAGAGATGTGTGTACTTTGGTTGTATTAATCCGCGCTCACTTAAGACAAGTTTTTCATTTCTCTATCTATCAGTGACCAGTTCAGTCACACGAGTGCAAGATAAATGTCGCCACAAGCCATGCGATAATGGTCTCTGACGCCTGTTTTCTCCGTAGACATGGAATCAAGCGCATACCAATACCTCAACGGACTAATGAGCCAGCATTGAAATAGTATCTAAAGATGGATGGTGTACTGAAATGCATAATTAGAAACGTTGTGGTTGACACGAGTCACAAATGCCCATCCTCATTATACGTGATGTCTATGGGCTTAGTGAAAAGCTTAACTTTGACATAGATTTGAGTCTATAATCTGTACTCACAATGCGCTATAGGTAAATTACAGATAATATTTTAGAGTTTGTTTACTTATTGTTTGTTTGTTTTTGGGAGGGACTTTTGCTAAATTTTAAAAGAACCATTTATGATCTTGTAATTATAAATGGAATCATATAGACGTACCGTCCAAGTTTCAAAGATGGAGACATGGCCATGTGGTATTGTTCATGGCCATGTGGTATTGTTCATGGCCATGTGGTATTGTTCATGGCCATGTGGTATTGTTCATGGCCATGTGGTATTGTTCAGATCAATAAAAGTTGGCAGTCGATATTAAGAAAGCAAATGGACAGCGAATATCATGATGATTTATGTTTAGATCTTAGTGAAATAGGATGGAGAATCTAAACCATTGGTTCTATATGATTTTCTAACTTTCGCTGGACTGGTGTCCGTATAATGTAGGAAAGAAGTTATCAAAATTGTCATAAAACTGTACAGTCCGCCAAAAAGCATTATGGTATCCAAAAAAAGGAGTTATGCCATATTTTTAGAAGTCTGAAAATTACTATAGTTGGTTCTCGCACTACGGTTTTTCGGACTTTCGATCAATCGCATTCTTGACCAATCAATACCGATGTATTGTTGTTTTTTGGTGTTCTTTTCCACAGACCAATCAGCATGAAAGAACACAAATTTTCCTCCAAATATAGAATGTAGTTGTCATGGTGTGTGCGTGGACATTGCAGGAAACCAACTTTTTAACTATTTATAGTTAGTTTTCTTTTCGGTTCATTTGGTTTATTCTTCCAACACTATTTTTTGTTGGGTACTAACCACGAACTGACACACCAACGAACAGTGGTGCTCCTTGGAAACAAGAGTAGTCTATACCCAATCCACGAATTTAAGTACTGTTAATGTTTTTTTTGTTTGTTTAGGTTTGTTGTTTTTGTTTGTTTGATTGTTGTGTGTTTTTGTTTTGTTTTTGTTAAACTATTCAAAGTGTGACTAGGCATTTTGGTGGCAGAGGCGTAGCGATGATATTTTGCGCCCGGGGACGAACTATAAAATTGGCGCCCCAGCGATCTTGTGACCGATTTATTACCCTTGTTTACTTATTATAATGTAACGTTGTAAGCCTCATTTTGGCGCCCCTTTATGCAGCATAAAAGGATGATGATTCCATGCAAATAATATCGTTAATTTATCGAACCTTTGGCACTGATCAAATTACGTGATCAAATAGTTTCTTGACAATTGATAACGAAGACATACATGTTATGTCCATTTCAGAACGGACGTGTTGAATGCACACAGAAGAAGTGCCCCAGCGTGGAAGGATGCTACGTCATCCTCTTTGACAGCTTCAAAGAGTCGAAAAAATGTTGCGACGTGTGTAAAGGTAAGAAGAGATCGTTCACATAATTTCCCAACTGTTAAAACCCAGCAGTGTCTTATTTCGAGTTGAACACGAAAAGATATATTTGATATATTTCTTGGTTTCTTTGCTGAAACTTTTGCGATATTTTAATATAAAATGTACAATTTTATAATTAGCGTTTTTCATCTAAAGCCGAGCAAGGTTCTCAAAAGTTGTACTTTTTCTTAATACGTTTTGTTTTCTTCTTACACAACATAGTGAAACAATGGCTTGTCATAACAATTATGTATATTTTGTAACACGATTGGAAACAATGGAAATGATCTAGTCATTTAAATGCAGACTATATCTTATTCTATGTATTTGTCTATATTCTCTAGGATGTACGTTCGGGGGAATAAGTTACGAGAGCAATACCACATGGACAGATGAGAAAAACCCATGCGTGACATATACATGTTTGGTAAGTAAGCCCTTATATATAGACATAGACAAAAACAAGAACAAACTTATATGTGAGACATTGTCATCTTACACACTCAAAAATAATGACATCCAACTAAATACAGTATTCACACCGATATGCCGTTGCATAATGAACCGACATATATGGGTTTACGACATTGATAGGCTAATCATTAAAACAAACAACAAAGATCATGATGTTATTGATGCGTTATGTGACAACATCTCAGATGTGGATATATATATATATATATATATATATATATATATATATATATATATATATATATATATATATATATATATATATATATATATATATATTTGCTTTCCAGTCTAACTTAAACCCGAGTAATGTTAGAGCACATCGAATACCTGTAAAACGACGCAGTAACGAAAACGTAAAACGTTAAACGAAAACGTAAAACATGTCCATAAATGGATCTTAAAGATAGAAATAAAGACTTCATTTCATTGGGATTGTCTTGATAGTTGATAGATTACTGCACATATAACGTAAACTTAGTTTGACTGAACGTTCCTCCTTTTTAAAGTCAAAAATGAATTGAAATAATTACAAAATCAAGTTTGTATTGAAACTTTTTGCCTAGAATTGTGGGATTAATTTGAGTTGGCTAGAATCGAGAGTACCACTTGACATTATGGATTACAAATCTGTATTTCATTTTTAAAATGCAGTACGAACTGATTATTAAATACAACCTATATTTATAGATGATTGTCTGGGTTTCTATAGGAAGTTTGTTATTACAGGCTCCAATATGTATGATATTCGATGTAATAGCTAGTAGCGTTTATCATTGGCAAAGACGAGATAAATGTTACTCTTCTCAGTAAAGGTTATGACTACTTAAAAATGTTGGACGGCCAGAAAACGTCAATCCAAGTAGAGCTTTTGAATTTTACCGCGCACTTGCATTGGATTTCAGATTACAAAGGCGAATTTATACTTCTTGGTATTAGTCCTGTTTCGATATAATCTTTGTGCAAATACAGTATTAAAATTAAGAGGAGACAGGAGTGAAAAATGTTAAAAGATATTAAAACAAGCCGAAACATATGAATATCTTATAAGAACTTTTCGTATTATTCATTTAACATTAAAACTATGTCTAAATTTGAATACACATATTCACCGCGTAACAAATGAAGCTGACCTCCATTAAAAAACATAGTGACATTTAATTTTTTTTACAAAATACTGCCCAATTTTTAAAGACGTTCATTTCTAAAACAAAAGTCTCATTTAGAAATCTCACTATCTTTATTTAATCTTTCGCTTGTACTCCATCCACATCATACATAGAGACCCAAAGTGTAACTGTTGGTCATTATACATACATATTATTATCGACTGAATTTATTTACTGCAGTGCGTACATAATCTAAACTGTTATCTAGACGGCTTGCAAGATCATATTTCGACAAACATATCCTTGAACGAAATTGAATTCTTCTCTTACACTTCACTGATGGCTAGAATTGGCACATCAATCTGTCTTTACTCGCTTATAAGTCGAATCAAACTGCAAGTTGCATAGACCAAGAACTATCGTCGCCGGCAGATCTGGATCTGTACAGTTTGTTTGGAGTAATTAGTAGAACAAAACAACATGAAATTGATCTGCAGGTACATTATGCATTCGCAGATCAGGTCTACGTTGTTTGCAGCTGGAGTAGGATTATAAGCGAGTACGTACAGTATATGCAGGCAAATATTTTTGTGTAACTGTCATTCATCTGCACTATGGAAAAACAGGATAAAAAACCAAAACTGTTTGACCAATTATATTGATGGTGGCTATTCATTATAGAGATGTCAACACCCTACAGAAATGAAACACACACACACACGCACGCACACGCAAACATAAACATACATACATACATACATACATACGTACGTACGTACGTACGTGCGTGCGTGCGTGCGTGAGTACGTACGTACGTACGTACGTACATACATACATACATACATACATACATACATACATACATACATACATACATACATACATACATACATACATATAATTTTTTATTTATACCTTTGTGAGATACAAATCTACTTTTATTTTGTACATATACAGCCGTTTAAAGCTGATTTCCAATAACCCATTACTAACTCAGATATTCTGCATTTTTAATGACCCGTTAAGGTACGCGCAAAGCACACCGCTCCGGTGGCCTAGTTGTTAGAGCGTCCGCCTTGGATGCGGGAGGTCGTGCGTTCGATCCCCGGCCGAGTCAGATGCAAAGACTTACAAAATTGGTACTAACTGCTGCCTCGCTTGGGGATCATCATTAAGAGGTTCATGCTAGGACTGGCCAGCCTGGTGTCAGAATAATGTGACTGGGTGGGACATCATGATACCTGTCTGTGGCATGATGTCCCAATGATAGACATCACCATAAACTCCCACACTGCATATATCGTAGCGATATAAGTGAAAAATTGTTAAAGCTATGTTAAAAATCCAAATGACATCCCACCCTCACCCGCACACGCAAAACCTTCTCTGACCTCTAACCTTGAAAATTCGACACAACCAAGACTTAAAGAAGAAACAAATGGTTCCCAGATTTTTCACACTTTTGAACTTTTGATATATATTGGAAATAAATCTATAGTGTACTAGTCATTAAATGTCGGGTATTTAAAAAAAATCACACCCTTCCTTACATGTCAAACTGTCGATACAAATCATAGAGTGACCATGATATTTTTAGAATGTCATAATTATAAAGATCTGATCTGATTAATCGTATATATATATATATATATATATATATATATATATATATATATATATATATATATATATATATATATATATATAACCGCTTCGGTGGCCTAGTAGTTAGAGCTTCCACGCGGGAGCGGGATGTCGTGAGTTTCAGACTTACAAAATGGTACAAACAGCTGCCTTGCTTGGCGCTCAGCATTAAGAAGTTAGTGTTAGGGCTGGTTGGCCTGTGGCCATGATAATGTGACTGGGTTCTGCGGCATGTCTGCGGCATGATGCCCCAGTACTAGCCATCCATATAAACTGCCTCACTGCAGGCATCGTAGCGATATGACTGAAAAATTGTAAAGCCACGTTAAAAACCCTAATCAAAGAAACAAATAAATCGTAAATACTATTAAATAATTACGTATGTCACACTTTGATTCATACCTATCTTTAAAGTTTGAAATCCATATCTTAACATTTTCAACATTGTAATTCTTGTATAGTTAGAGAACAATTGATTAATTAAAGGGAACATGTATGTATGTATGTATGTATGTATGTATGTATGTATGTATGTATGTATGTATGTATGTATGTATGTATGTATGTATGAGAACAATTAATTGTATGCATGCATGCATGCATGTATGTATGTATGTATGTATGTATGTATGTATGTATGTATGTATGTATGTATGTATGTATGAGAACAATTAATTATATGTATGTATGTATGTATGTATGTATGTATGTATGTATGTATGTATGTATGTATGTATGAGAACAATTAATTGTATGTATGTATGTATGTATGTATGCATGCATGCATGTATGTATGTATGTATGTATGTATGAGAACAATTAATTAATTACAGGGAACATGTATGTATGTATGTATGTATGTATGTATGTATGTATGTATGTATGTATGTATGTATGTATGTATGTATGTATGTATGAGAACAATTAATTATATGTATGTATGTATGTATGTATGTATGTATGTATGTATGTATGTATGTATGTATGAGAACAATTAATTGTATGTATGTATGTATGTATGCATGCATGCATGTATGTATGTATGTATGTATGAGAACAATTAATTAATTACAGGGAACATGTATGTATGTATGTATGTATGTATGTATGTATGTATGTATGTATGTATGTATGTATGAGAACAATTAATTAATTACAGGGAACATGTATGTATGTATGTATGTATGTATGTATGTATGTATGTATGTATGTATGTATGAGAACAATTAATTGTATGTATGTATGTATGTATGCATGCATGCATGTATGTATGTATGTATGTATGAGAACAATTAATTAATTACAGGGAACATGTATGTATGTATGTATGTATGTATGTATGTATGTATGTATGTATGAGAACAATTAATTAATTACAGGGAACATGTATGTATGTATGTATGTATGTATGTATGTATGTATGTATGTATGTATGTATGTATGTATGTATGTATGTATTCATCTTGTACTTGCTAGTATATAAATGTAAATACATACGTTATAATTTAGCTGTGTGGGTACAGAAAGTTTTTTAATCTCTTTTCTCCCAGTCCCAGCTCCTTCGTGCTTGCGTAATTATCAGGTCTAGACTACTAGTTTGAAATACATGTACTTAATAGCATGGTTTTCAATTGTAACAAAATAGAACCACACACGTTGACTTCCCATTGCGATAGCCCTTGAATCGAAGACGAGTGCAACGTATAGAATCAATATTTGTACAGATTTAAATATACCATTATTGTTGCCACGGTAGACTTGAAAACGTTATCAAACAGTACTGTTGAAATACGAACAAATGTGTATGCACAATCGTACAGAGGGTTGGTCACGACATTTTCATATTTTGTTATCCGGACCCTATTCATTTTTGGCTAAATTCAATTTCGGTATTCGGCGGTGGCATCATTTGTGGCAAAACTACACAATGGCTTTTATTTTGTAGCCACGACGTCCCCTGAATGTTGAATGAATTGTAAAAGTTTAAATTCGCATGTTTTGATATTTCCTTTCTTAATGTATTTCTAAGCATGCTTCATTATGGAATGTTAGCAGAATTGTAAGCATGCATCCATGCTTTAAAAGTAATAAGTTTCAAATTATTTCTGCCTCTTGGCAATCTCCTCGATCTAAAATGGAGACATATTCAGGTCTAAGACAATATTGAAAAGCTTCCAAATGCAAACGAACTGTAAATAGCAGAGAATTATAGGATACATAAACCTCGTTCATTAAAGTTTGAAAATTACCTGGTCCAAACGAGTTCATTCTTGAGGAAAGATGAACTAAAATGATAAGTAACAGCCTTTTTGTTTGAGCGTTGTGCCACAGACCCAATTGGGACATTGATTTACACCTATGAAAACTTGCCTCCTATCACTAAACGAAAGCCACAGTCCACACACCGCATTTTGTTTTCACTTTATTCACACAAAAACGCATGGAACGGTGGAGCAGTGGTATCAATGTTGACTCTGGTGCAAAGAGCTCGGCAAATTACTTAAAGTTTAACAATACACTAGGTATCTTTTCTTAGTTGTAGCTTACAAAATATACTTCCGTTTGTACTTAGGCTTAGACAATACATTGAGTACTTCATTCATTAGTTATTGCTTAAACAATACGTAAGGTACTTCATTCATTAGTTACTGCTTAAACAATATATAAAATGCTTCATTCATTAGTTACTGCTTAAACAATACATTGAGTACTTCATTCATTAGTTACGGCTTAAACAATACATTGAGTACTTCATTCATTAGTTACGGCTTAAACAATACATTGAGTACTTCATTCATTAGTTACTGCTTAGACAATACATTGAGTACTTCATTCCTTAGTTACTGTTTAGCCAATACATTGAGTACTTCATTCATTAGTTACTGCTTAGACAATACATTGAGTACTTCATTCCTTAGTTACTGCTTAGACAATACATTGAGTACTTCATTCATTAGTTACTGCTTAAACAATACATTAAGTACTTCATTCCTTAGTTACTGCTTAGACAATACATTAAGTACTTAATTCTTTAGTTACGGCTTAAACAATACATTAAGTACTTAATTCTTTAGTTACGGCTTAAACAATACAATAAGTACTTCATTCATTAGTTACTGCTTAGACAATACATTGAGTACTTCATTCATTAGTTACTGCTTAAACAATACATGAGGTACTTCATTCATTAGTTACGGCTTAAACAATACATTAAGTACTTCATTCATTAGTTACTGCTTAAACAATACATGAGGTACTTCATTCATTAATTACTGCTTAAATAATACATGAGGTACTTCATTAATATTAATTAGTTACGGCTTAAACAATACATGAGGTACTTCATTCGTTGGTTCCGGCTTAAACAATAAATGATATACTTCATTCATTAGTTACTGCTTAAACAATACATTGAGTACTTCATTCATTAGTTACTGCTTAGACAATACATTGAGTACTTCATTCCTTAGTTACTGCTTAGACAATACATTGAGTACTTCATTCATTAGAATCTGCTTAGACAATACATTGAGTACTTCATTCCTTAGTTACTGCTTAGACAATACATTGAGTACTTCATTCATTAGTTACTGCTTAAACAATACATTAAGTACTTCATTCCTTAGTTACTGCTTAGACAATACATTAAGTACTTAATTCTTTAGTTACGGCTTAAACAATACATTAAGTACTTAATTCTTTAGTTACGGCTTAAACAATACAATAAGTACTTCATTCATTAGTTACTGCTTAGACAATACATTGAGTACTTCATTCATTAGTTACTGCTTAAACAATACATGAGGTACTTCATTCATTAGTTACGACTTAAACAATACATTAAGTACTTCATTCATTAGTTACTGCTTAAACAATAGATGAGGTACTTCATTCATTAGTTACTGCTTAAACAATACATGAGGTACTTCATTAATATTAATTAGTTACGGCTTAAACAATACATGAGGTACTTCATTCGTTGGTTCCGGCTTAAACAATAAATGATATACTTCATTCATTAGTTACTGCTTAAACAATACATTGAGTACTTCATTCATTAGTTACTGCTTAGACAATACATTGAGTACTTCATTCCTTAGTTACTGCTTAGACAATACATTGAGTACTTCATTCATTAGTTACTGCTTAGACAATACATTGAGTACTTCATTCCTTAGTTACTGCTTAGACAATACATTGAGTAATTCATTCATTAGTTACTGCTTAGACAATACATTGAGTACTTTATTCCTTAGTTACTGCTTAGACAATACATTGAGTACTTCATTCATTAGTTACTGCTTAAACAATACATTGAGTACTTCATTCATTAGTTACTGCTTAAACAATACATTGAGTACTTCATTCATTAGTTACTGCTTAGACAATACATTGAGTACTTCATTCCTTAGTTACTGCTTAGACAATACATTGAGTACTTCATTCATTAGTTACTGCTTAGACAATACATTGAGTACTTCATTCCTTAGTTACTGCTTAGACAATACATTGAGTAATTCATTCATTAGTTACTGCTTAGACAATACATTGAGTACTTTATTCCTTAGTTACTGCTTAGACAATACATTGAGTACTTCATTCATTAGTTACTGCTTAAACAATACATTGAGTACTTCATTCCTTAGTTACTGCTTAGACAATACATTGAGTACTTCATTCATTAGTTACTGCTTAGACAATACATTGAGTACTTCATTCATTAGTTACTGCTTAGACAATACATTGAGTACTTCATTCATTAGTTACTGCTTAAACAATACATTGAATACTTCATTCATTAGTTACTGCTTAAACAATACATTAAGTACTTCATTCATTAGTTACGGCTTAAACAATACATAAGGTACTTTATTCATTGGTTCCGGCTTAAACAATACATTAAGTACTTCATTCATTAGTTACGGCTTAAACAATACATGAGGTACATCATTCATTGGTTCCGGCTTAAACAATAAATGATATACTTCATTCATTAGTTACGGCTTAAACAATACATTATATATTTCATTAATTAGTTACGGCTTAAACAATAAATGAAATATTTCATTAATTAGTTACGACTTAAACAATACATGATACATTTCATTAATAAGTTACGGCTTAAACAATACATGGATATACTTCTTTAATTAGTTACGGCTTAAACAATACATGAGGTAAGAGCTCTTCGAGATAACTAAGAAACTAATGTCAAGGAACAAATGTACACCACTTGCAACTACCTTCTCCCCAGTAGACCATCCGGACCTATTTGCAAATTTCTTCCGTGACAAAGTACAAACCATTAGAGATATGATTGACAACACAGTTTCAACTGACTCATTGTCACCATACAGTTACGATACAGTATTTCAGCGACAACCATTAGGAGCATTTAAAACCAGTATTCATGAATTTAGTACGGAATATCGTGATGAAGAGTGCACCAAAGTCATGTGAACTTGATCCAAAGTGCTTAGACCCAACATTGCCTTCACTAACGGATGTTATTAATATCTCTATCATCCGGGGAATTCCCATCATTTTTTTCAAAACTGCCATTGTAAAGCCTATGCTGAAAAATTCAACACTCTACCATAATTTAAAAAACTACCGCCTAATTTCTAATCTCTCGTTTATATTTAAAAAAATCTTAGAAAAAGTTGTTCTAACCCAGCTTGTATCACATTTGAATTCAAACATTCTTCTTACCAATGTACAGTCTGCACATTGCCTTGCCACAGTACTGAAGCTACTCTTCTGAAAGTATTGAATGACATGATAGCGGAAAGAGTATAGTCCTCACCCTCCTTGATTTGTCTGAAGCATTTGACACAATAGACCATGCTATATTACTTAACCGTCTGCAGCATGTATTTGGCATTCTGAATATAGACTTACAGTGGTTCAAGTCCTACTTAGTCAACAGGACAGAAATTTTTATCTGCAAATGGAATACAATTTAGCCCAGTTGATCTATGTTGTGGTTTTCCACCGGTGTCTGTTTTTGGTCATGTTCTCTTCATTATATACACTTAGGCGATCTCAAGTGTCATAGATCATCACCCCAGTGTCTCACCAATTGTACGCTGATGACACCCAAATATACAAGTCTAGCCACCCAACTGAAGTTGATGCTACCATCCATGGAGTAGAGAGGTGTATTTCTGATGTGAAGTCATGGATGACACCTAACAAGCTGCAGATGAATGATGATAAAACTGATGCTATTCTGATCACAACACAAAGAATTTTTCATTCACACCCTTTACCTCAAACAATAAATATCAGCAACACCAACATTAAATTCTAACAGTCAGTACGAAACCTAGGTGTTACTCTTCGTAGTGCTCTCACACTGCACCATCATGTCATGAACATATGCAATGCTGCATATCTTGATCTGAGACGCATCAGCTCCATTCGCAAATATCTTTCTGTTGATGCCACTAAAACATTTGTGTGTTCATTAGTACTTTCAAGACTGTATGTGTAAGTGTAACACATGTTATTCCTTTAAAGCAGAAGGCTTTTACAGCGTTAAAACGGAAACGAGTTAAAGCTGCCCACCAATCTTAGTAAACAGACGAATACGAGAGCAAACGTAGCAATTTGTATAATAGTTCAAACGATGTTTGTGGAAACTAAGACCTTCCGATTCATAGATAAAATTTAGCAAATGCTGGAAGGAATTTGGTGTCAAGCACAAGCGGATGCGGATATAAAATATAATAAAATGTAAGTTTTTTTACGACAATGATGTGTAACGCTAAGGAGTGTATGAGATTATAAAAAAGGTGACGTCATCTTGTGCAACCTTAATTCCTGGAGACTTGCATAAATATGTTGGAGCGGGGGAAAAAACAAATTACTAAGAAATAAATCCTTCATTTCCAGGAAAAAATATATTGTCACTCTTTAAACAATATCTTTAAAAGCGTCTTTTTCCATGAAAATTAGCACAAGGGTATTTAGTCTGGTACGTAATGGAACCATGCACGAGGTACAAAATTATAGTTTCGAAACGCCTTTAAACACGTTCAGCATTTTACTCGTGGATTTCCTTATAACAGATTCAGTTTCAGTTTCTGTGATAAATCTTACTGAAACACATTGTGGTTTTCAATATTTTCGCTATCTCCCTCGCACACAACAAAATTACAAATTGTATAAACATGTCAAAATTGTGTTATTTATTCATTGACTTTACCAAGGATTCTGATTATGTCATTAATGAAAGGTACTTCGCAAGCTAATACAACTAGGAATAATGGACACTTGTTTAAATAGATGTATATATCAGTCCCCCAAGTTATATTTTAATATAACTGTAGACTATCAGAGCCTTGTATATCAGTATTTATGTAACATTGGTGTGTGCAGAGGCGTAGCGAGGGGGTGGGGGGGGGGGTACGTATGTCCCCGGGCGCCAAGGTACAGGGGCGCCAAAATGAGGCTTGCAACGTTACATTATAATAAGAAAACAAGGGTAATAAATCTGTCACAAGATCGCTGGGGCGCCAATTTTATAGTTGTCCCCGGGCGCAAAATATCATCGCTACGCCTCTGGGTGTGTGACAAGATAACGTTTTCCACCATTCTTGTTCTCTATTTATATAAATGGTTTAGTCTTTAGTTTTGTTGATTTAAAGTGCATTTTTTTGGTACATTCTTCGCTTTATAATGCTGGGGAAATGGTAAGGAAAGTGCTGCGCGGATAGTGAAGCAGCGGCGTTGTTTATAGCTTGTGCGTATGTACAAAGTTGTAGGAATTATTATGCACGTGCTCCGAGTTGTTAAGCTCAGCATTGAAAAGTCGAAAGATAATAGATTTTCATATGAGTAGAACTCCTCAGTATCTGATATTTAAATATGAAATTATGAAATGACAGATCATAAAAAATTAAATTATTTAGGATAGCTTTTATCTGTCAACTTCTATGCAACATTGTACATTGTACACTTGTGAAACGAAATGTGAAACTTTATCAGTTGGAATTCAATGGTGAGATTAGATCTGACTATTAGACCAAGACTATTAATGAAAAGTAAGAATGATTTTGGTGACGGGGAAACTTGGTCAGATGACTTGATATGTACAAGACAGCTTCAGAATTTGGCTGAAAATTACTTCTCCAAATAAAATAAAAACCTGGGCGAGTTGGCAAAACGATCTTTTATTTTAAAACTGGGATTCTGCAAAAGCTTCGATTGATGACTGGGTTTAAGATTACAAACATCTTTTTGCTGTTTGTTAAATCACAACTAAGGGACATATTCATTCAGCGTTGGTAATAATTGCCTTCATCTTGAACAATATCTAATTTATGTTTATATATTTCATGATGTTTCTGAATTTAAATAACATGCTAATGCGGTTAAAATTAAGAAGCATATGATTTCACTTTTAAGACATCATATGAAAACTGGCATAAAGGCTAAACCACAAGCCATTCCATTATCAGAAAGAAAGCGTGCTTTGTATTCCATTTTAGAAGACGAGTTCCACTTTCTTTTCGACTGGGTTTTTTATACTCTGAA
>JAQISU010001241.1:5925617-5945617 GCA_029339505.1 Unio delphinus | reverse complement strand
GGTGGCACAAAATACGTCCGGCAAGTACCACGATCCAATTTGCAGCCGAAAACGACACTATTTAACTACATGTAATTGAACTAGCTTCAAACGAAAACAAGTTATGAAACTAATTTGAATTCGATCAACATTTAAAGAATGTTAAACTCTGGAAAAGCGTTTGATTTGAAGTACCCTTATTATACCAACAAGCAGATGACTTAATCCGCCCCACGTGTAAATAAAACAGACTGGTTCAAGACACTTTGTATAAACATTTACAGAGTGGAGCACACAGACGTGAAGTCGTCACCATTGATCTGATACAAGAGCTCTTGAAACTCTCGAAAGGTACAGGTTAGGGTTGAAGAGTGAGCTGTTATTTTAATATTATTCTAGAAAACCCATCAAATACTTTCGAAAGGCAGTCTACAAAATACATTGCAAGAGTGAGAGTATACGTAGCGTTCATAATTCCGAAATACTTCCGAATACTAACGACAGTCATCAGATGTATGCCAGCAGGAATAAGACAAATCGTTAGTTGTGCTCAGATATTTGTCATTATATATATATATGAAGAAGAGCAGAAGAACATGTTTAATTAAAGTACGTATTTAGAGGTTTCACTTGCGGTGATGCTGATGATGTGTATTGTTAATGCATTATTTCTATAGTAATGACACACACACACACATATTATATATATATATATATATATATATATATATATATATATATATATATATATATATATATATATATATATATATATATATACATATATATATATATATATATATATATATATATATATATACATATATATATACATATATATATATATATATATACATATATATATACATACATATATACATATATATATACATATATATATATATATATATATATATATATATATATATATATATATATATATATATATATATATATATATATCACCGCAAGTGAAACCTCTAAATACGTACTTTAATTAAACATGTTCTTCTGCTCTTCTTCACTGCCCTGGATTGAGTTTTACGAGATTATTTGTAATTATATACTGAAGGGATTATAACTTATACGAGAGAAATGTAAATATCATAGTATAGTTTGTGTCCTTTTAAATTTATAGACCTCTTTCCCTTGTCATCTCGGCGAAATTTGTTATGGGTGGGAACATAATTTTGTTTTCTTGTTTTTCAAATGGTATTCAGATGTAAATTAAATGTAAGTGAATTTTGATCCAAAGCGACGGTATTGTGACGTTATTGTGACGTTAAGCATCCTTTGCATTTCATTTCAAGAAATGCATGTATGCCTACAGTGCTTCGGCAATATGGCATGTACTCGAGGAAAATACGAGTGCAGCTATTACGGGGTATGCCATGGTTGCACAACTATTTTTTAGGCCAAGGGCCAGATTACATTTTTTTTAAGAAACTCGAGGGCAGCAAACACTAATTTCTTTAATATAATTACTGTTCATGGGTCAGATTTCAGTGTTGTTTGACTTTGCCCAGAGGGCCATACAGGACACTTTCGCAGGCTGGATCCAGCTCGCAGGCCACGGGTTGTGCACCCCTGGTGTTGACATATTTGCCGTAATGTAATCCACAGACAGATTAATCAGTAGAATGAACACGATAAACCCTGATTTGCTATCACATGACGAACCGGCAGATCATAGTCTGTGTTGTTATAACCACATCGGACTTTTATGTGAGTACATACAGAATACTAAATCTCTCTAGGAATGCTTGCACATGTAATAAATATTTAACAGCAGGCTGCCATGATTAGCTTATTCCTGAAAGTATTTGATCTACTAAAATATGACATTTTATTTAAAAGGAAACACACACACACATGCATTATTTGTACAAGGATTATATATATATATATATATATATATATATATATATATATATATATATATATATATATATATATATATATATATATATATAATCCTTGTGCAAATAATGCTTAACATTTTTCTTGCAGCTGGCTGCTTCTTTGATGGCAAACAGCGTATAGATGGAGAAACATTCAAACTATCCAGTAACCCTTGTGTTGAATGCACATGCAGGGTAAGGTCGTAGGTTTAGAGTCGATTAAAGTAATTAGCACTTTTAACACTTTCAATGCAATCACATTGTGCTGAAATTGGATAAATCGCATTAACAATATCCCAAAATAAGTTTATCAAATTGTGCTGAAATCGATCTATCGCATTCCCGATTTCCCAAAATAAGCAAGTCACATTTTAACTCGATCTTTAAATAATTAAGATGAAAATGAAAATAAAGGAATTGCTTCACAAATAATGAACCTATAATGTGTCATACATTAATTCATTTATTATGTCATCAAACTTAAAAGGAATTTGGTTTGTTTGAATTGTGAAGAAATAAAAGGCTAGAAGACACGAATGAGAAAATAAGAAACATATTGCAAATTGAAGACATCCTTGATTCCACTATCATTTTCATTTGCCTCGTGGTTATTTTCCTCTTGCCATTCTTGTTATCATTACAAATTGCAACAATCAGTTAGTCGTGTCCTTTTCGTGGCACATTTTGACTGAAATATTTAAACACTGGGATAAATTGAAAACTAAATTACTCTAATTTAGACACCGAGACATATTTACGATTAATTTACTCTAATTTAGACACCGAGACATATTTACGATAAAATTACTCTAATTTAGACACCGAAATATCGTACAGATTACATTACTCTAATTTAGACACCGAAACATCATACAGATTATATTACTCTAATTTAGACAGAGACAAATTAAAGATTGATTTGCTTTAATTAGTCACGGAGACAGCGTACAGGTGAAATTATTTTAATTTAGAAACTCAGACACATTTAAAATTAAAGTACTTAAATTTCGACAACAATACGTAATTACGATCAAATTACGCCCATGTAGACACTGAGACATTGTACGAATTATATTACTCTAATATAAACACTGTGATAAAATGAAGATTCAAATCTAATTTAAACATTGTGACAAAATGGAGAGTCAAATCTAATTTAAACACCGAGACAAAATGAAGATTCAAATATCCAATTTAAACACTGAAACAAAATGAAGATTAATACTATTATTTATAAACTGAGACAAATTAAAATTAAAAACTCTAATTTAAACACTGAGATAAAATGAACATTTAAACCTGTTATTTAAACAGCGAGACAAAATGAAGAGTAAGGTCTCTAATTTAAACGCTGAGTCAAAATGAAGATTCAAATATCCAATTCAAACACTGAGACAAGTCAATGAGTACAATCTCTAAGTTAACACTGAAACAAAATGAAAACTATAATCTCTAACTTAGACACTGAGACAAAATGAAGATTAAATGCTATTATTTAGACACTGATACAAAATGAAGGTTAAAATCTCTAAATTAGACACTGAGACAGATTGGGGAATGAATTCCAGTCATTTAAAAACTGAGACAAATTAATTCGCAGTCTTGTAAGCTATCATATATTTTGATATCAGCTATGCGTCAGATGATTTGTATTGCTAAGAGAAATAATCTTGTCGATTTAATTACATTCGGAATGCTAACGTTGTTACTGTAATTAGATTATGAATAGAATTCCACTGTAACACAAATAGCGTTTATAACATTATTACATTCTGAACATAATTCCACTATAACACAAATAGCATTATTATTGTAATTACATTATGAATATAATTCCACTATAACACAAATAGCGTTTATAATATAATTACATTCTGAATGCGACTCCACTATCACACCAATAGCGTTGCTATTGTAATTACATTTTGAATGCAACTTAACACTAACAGCGTTTATATTGTAATTACATTCTGAATGCAATTCCACTATAACACTAACAGCGTTTCTATTGTAATTACATTCTGAAAGCAATTCCACTATACTACTAATAGCGTTTATGTTGTAATTACAGTCTGAATCAATTCCGCTATAACACGAATAGCGTTTATAATACAATTACATTCTGAATCAATTCCACTATAACATAAATAGCGTTGCTATTGTAATTACCTTCTGAATGTAATTCCACTACACTATTAATAGCGCGTTTATATTATAATTACATTTTGAATACAATTTGACACTAATAGCGTTTCTATTGTAATTACAGTCTGAATCAATTCCACTATACTACTAATAGCGTTTATATTGTAATTACGTTCTGAATGCAATTCCACTATAACACTAATAGCGTTTATATTGTAATAAACCATCAGATCACTTGTATTTGTTTATTTACCAATGGCCGCTAAGTACAGACAAGTACAGTAACAGTCAATTTCAAAACCACTACAGTTTACAACTCAGAGAAAATTTATAGTTCCTTTGTACATACTTCACTTTTCGCGTTTTAATGAAATTTGGGTCATCGTACTCAAAATGCAGCTTTATCTTTGTAGCTCCAGATAATTTGTTAATGCGACCATTTCATTTTGTTTGAAGGTGGGTGGGTGGATGTAAGGTTTGCGTGTTTGACTTGTTTAAAATGCCTTGAAAGTACTTTTTTTAATCACATGCAGGGAGGAAACATTTCCTGCGAGAAACATGCTTGCCCGGCACTAATTTGTAGAGAAAGCAAAATACATACTCCAGAGGGAAGCTGTTGCCCAGTTTGTCAGGGTAATGCAACTTATTGAACATAACTAAATAAATAAATAAATAAATAAATAAATAAATAAATAAATAAATAAATAAATAAATAAATAAATAAATAAATAAATAAATATTATATAAGTAATGAACTTGATAGAGTGAAATGTTTTATTGCACAACATTGCGTACTTCGTCCGAATATTGTTAGTAACTTATCGGAAATTATTTGTTTTTAACATTAAATACACACAAACTTCATAAATCTTTCATTATATTTAAATGGTCAAAACAGTTGATTCGAGTTTTAACGTTGCAACCATCATCTGACACAAAATCCTGAGAGGACAATACCAGACCAGGATGAAAACCAAAACTTTATTTTTGTAAAATACATTTTCAGACGTTTGCTTAAATTATGGATACAAACTGAGACGAGTTGTTTATCATCATTTTTAATCTTTTTATTTTAGGTAAAAGAATGATATTTAATTTACCTAGAGGATTGTGCTATTTTCAAACAAAAATATATCGGTCTGGGGCCGTTTTCAGGCACGATGAATGCACACTTTGTAAATGTGAGGTAAGTATCACACGTTATTATTATTATTATTATTATTAGTAGTAGTAGTAGTAGTAGTAGTAGTAGTAGTAGTAGTAGTAGTAGTAGTAGTAGTTCAGTAGTATTGTTGTTGTTGTTTTTAATTATTATTATTTATCGCTCTGGTGGCTTAAGTGATTGGAACGTCCGCAACGGATGCGTGAGGATGCGGGTTTGAACCCCGGCCGAGTCGTACCAAAGTCTAATACAAATTTTCCTCCAGCTGTATTGGCTGACGCACATTAGCCGTTAAAGCGGCTTACCTCCAAAGTGGACATGCTGACCCTCAAAGTTATATCTCTTGTAAGAGGTTAGTGTTAGGACTGGTCGGCCTGGTGTCAGGATAACATGAATGGGTGGGGCATCATGCTACAGGTCATCGGCAAGATCCCCAGTGCTATACATCACAATAAATTGCTACACTGCAAACATCTTATCGATATTATTAAAATTACTAAAGCTACTTTAAAAATCCCAAACACACATTATTATTATTATTATTATTATTATTATTATTATTATTATTATATTATTATTATTATTATTATTATTATTATTATTATTGTCATTATTATTATTATTATTATTATTATTATTATTATTATTAATTATTAATTATTATTATTATTAATTATTATTATTATTAATTATT
Source organism: Unio delphinus (assembly GCA_029339505.1). Classification (NCBI taxonomy): domain Eukaryota; kingdom Metazoa; phylum Mollusca; class Bivalvia; order Unionida; family Unionidae; genus Unio; species Unio delphinus. The sequence goes on along the minus strand of JAQISU010001241.1, from coordinate 5,939,736 downwards.
AATAATTATTATTATTATTAATTATTACTTATTATTAATTAATAATTATTAATTATTAATTGTTATTATTATTATTAATTATTATTATTATTAGTAGTAGTAGTAGTAGTAGTAGTAGTATTAACACATACCACAAACATTGTATTGGTCCTCGCTTGATGTCATTTATGAATTGTTGTTTAAAACTATTATTAAACTTAATAATCCACAATTTGTTTGAATTGTTTTAAGATCTTTTTTTTTATTCTTTCATTTTGTTTGAGTTATCCGTGCGGACGAATTTTTAAATGAAATGACCCGAACCCCCAAATGCCTAGATCACACCTGTGTGATAATGATAAAACCACACTAACCCTCAAAATGCCCCGATCACACCTGTAGAGAAAACCATATGAACCTCTCAAATGTCCAGATCACACCTGTAAATAAAACGACATTAACCCCCCCCCCCCCCCGCCCAAAGCCCGGTTCACACCGGTAAATAACATCACTCGATTCTCAAATGTCTCGTTAACACTAGACTTTATGTAAATAAACTACTACCTGAAGCCCTAATGTCAGGTTAACACTAGACCAGCTGCCCTAGACAATATGGAAACATAATCACCCGAAACCCCAAATGCCCAGTTCACAGCTGTTAATTAAAGCACCCTAACCCCCATATGCCTAGTTCACAACTGTTAATAAAAGCACCCGAAACCCCATATGCCTAGTTCACAACTGTAAATAAAAGCACCCTAACCCCCATATGCCCAGTTCACAACTGTAAATAAAAGCACCCGAAACCCCATATGCCTAGTTCACAACTGTTAATAAAAGCATCCGAAACCCATATGCCATGTTCACAACTGTAAATAAAAGCACCCTAACCCCCATATTCCTAGTTCACAACTGTTAATAAAAGCACCCGAAACCCCATATGCCTAGTTCACAACTGTAAATAAAAGCACCCGAAACCCCATATGCCATGTTCACAACTGTAAATAAAAGCACCCTAACCCCCATATGCCTAGTTCACAACTGTTAATAAAAGCACCCGAAACCCCATATGCCTAGTTCACAACTGTTAATAAAAGCACCATAACCCCCATATGCCTAGTTCACAACTGTTAAAAAAAGCACCCGAAACCCATATGCCTAGTTCATACTAGATGAGATGGAAATACAAACGCCCAGTTCACACCCTGGAAACAATACAAACTGAACCCATAATGCTAAGTTCACCAGAGAATATATAAACAACATCAACTGATGCCCTAATACCAGTTCACGCCTGAGAAAAGTACGGGTGATTTGTATTGATAATGTTTTCTTTCTGATTAAATCTTTACCACAAGTATAAGTTTTATGGACGCTCCTAAAAAGTGGTCTGTTCACCCTTTCTGCTACGTAAATAACATCCGCTCTAACATCCGTTCCTTATACGGTTTTATAATAATAATAATAATAATAATAATAATAATAATAATAATAATAATGAGGTCTTAATGGAAAACATTATTAGGTCTTTAAGTTTGTTCTTGCAATCGAAATGGGAGCGTCTTAAGGGCACTCTTGAATGTTATCACTGTCATTGTGTCATAGTTCAGTGGCAATTCGTTCCACGTTGATGGGCCCTTTTATGCAAAAGAACGTTATCCATATGACATCGTTTTCATAGTGGGAATAGCGAGTGTATAATTGTCGAAAGAGGCGCCTAAGCTTCTTGCTGGTGTGTACACCTTGGTGAGGTCGGATAGGTATGTTGTTCTGGAGTCCGTCAGTTAAAACAGCACAGAGAAAATGTGATTTCATTTTCGCCAAATGTATACATTGGCAGGTTATAATTAAATATAATATGGCAGACGATTGAAAAGAATTTTTTTTACTCGCTTAAATGCAGAAATTTAGCAATAGAATTTTCCAAGGAAAAGGCAAAATAAAATTTACACATTAGAGGCATCGCGTACTTGTAAAAATCTAGAGAACGGAAAAGAAATATCTTTGCTAGGCTTAATTCAACTAAATGTTGTGTCTAAGTTTGAAATGGTATTACCTGATTATGGTTTCCATTCATATTGATTGCACAACTGGAATAACCTCGGCCTTTACTGATCCGATTGACCGATGCCGATAACCGCTGCCGTTGCGTCAACATTTTAGCGTCTGTCTCTGATTTCGGTAATCAGGCCATACGCATGTAAATAACATTTTAAGTCAGAACAACATGGAGACGGATTTGAGTGTCTCAGATGTCACTTTAGCAATGGCAACTTCGCACAGTTATTTGTATATCGTATATATAGTTTCAATCGTCGTTTTGTTATTTGTATACGTACATACTCGCGTATAAGTCGGAATAATTGCAAAACAGCATAAACCCAGATCTGCCGTCAGACCTGGCTCTACGCGTATGGTTATGACTAATCAATAGAAAATACAGCCGCTAATATGTTGGTGAATTGTACGACGACAGATCAGGGTATATGTTATTTCTAGTAGGAATCGACTTATACGCGAATACATATGGTACTTGAGAAGATTCGTGTCGTATTCACCACATAGTGATCTTTTCGTTATCTTTGTACCACTTTATTTTATTAAAACAGGTATGCAAACTTTCACAATTTAAGAAGTGAAATTTCAAGTATTTGTCACTATGAAGTAAAAGTGGTTCCAGCGAACAGAATAGTATCACGTACTATTCCATTTTTATGATGGACAGATTATAAACCCGCGTAATCCAGCCGTTTAAAAACAGATCAGCAATTTGTGTTGCGTTTGGTTGTGAGCTAAATTGTTCAGCGTGAAAACACGATGGAAAAGATCAGCCAAACAAACTTCAGTTTAATTCTACCGACTTTTTGACTAACTGGTATTCAAACAATCGAGATGGCAATGTATAATATATTTTATACTTTTCCAAACTTTGCAGAATGGAACGTCTGTATGTGAGCGAGAGAACTGTGCCCACCTTGAATGCCCTGAAGACCAGCAATTCCAAGTGTCCAACTCTTGCTGTAAAGCATGTCCCAAAAAATGTGATTACAACGGATTTTACTATCAGGTATGTATTCAATAATGTATTACACAAGATTTCATTAAATTCGATGAGGTTTTTCAACATAGATCATATAAAAGGAAAACAATGAATTCACACACACACACACACACACACACACACACACACACACACAGATGACCTGTAGTCTCGAAGCCGTGAGTATGAATTTGTGCTCCAACGCAAACCTCACATCCCCAAAACAAATACAATCGATCGATTTCATTAAAATTCAGCGTGTAAATAGAAAACAAAAGTTAATACAATCCTAAGAATTATATCATTTTAATCGGATTAAATTAATGTTTGGATTTTAAAAGCTTTCGGGCTGTGAGTTTTAGTTTTTCTCTTACAAAAGTTTTCCCACAGGAGAGTTAGGCTGAACCTCAGCTGAACCAGCAACCTGGATCTCTGTGTGGCAGAGGGGTCTAAGGCACTGGCCTGTACAAATTACTGGCATCTCACCTCTATCCGCGTTGGTTCGAATCTCAACTCGGACAACTTTCCAGTAGCTTCTCATGGGTCGGTGTTACATCGCTGAGATTTTCTTCATTTTCTAAATATACAGACCGTAATGTGCAGTCTGTCATGTCCCAAAAATAGCGCTAACTTTAAAAACAAATAGAAATTAAGAAATGAATTGGTAATTAACTATCTGGTCCATTTATATAAATTTCACTTGTTATCATATATGCAATATGTTCCTTGTGTTGGCAGTTTTTTTTATTTTTTTTACAAAAAGGTATAGTAAGTAACACGCACTTCACGGAATCAAAGAAAAATATTTTAAAGTTCCATTGAATATTTCAATCTTTAGATGGTTCGCTGAGCCCGTTACGTCAGTATACATGTGTATTCCTTTTCTGCTATAACAATGTCTAAGACGGTAAGACGCATGAACAAGAGCAATGTCAAGGTCGTTATTTATAAATATATGCTAATTTTATAATGTTTTGCTACAACGAATTTTAAAATGACAATAGTGCATCATGCAACAGGAATAAATAAATAAAACAGACATAAAATTTGAATAATTTACAAGCCTGCGTTATAAGCACTTCGGATTTTATTTTCTTTGAGAAACGTGCTAGAAATATTTGGTTTATTACTGCAAAATTTCTGTAAACTGTATATCAAGATTGTATACTATAAAATATTTCTTTTATTTTTATCCCTAAGGTTCAATTCTCTTAGGAGCCGGGTTCCTCGTGGTCCATTTAAGATTTCGGTATTTGATTTAAATTGATAACAACGCATTGGTAAACCATTTCTATAGAATGTGCTTGTGACTTGAAGGTATATAACGCGCGCGTATTTCGCAGAGGTATATTTTGGCGTCTATCTTAAATAATATTGGTTTTAAATTTGGCTAACTATAATTTAGTATTTAGGAACAAATAAAAATTATCATTTTGATGTTGACAAATTTTGACGGTGTGGATTTTCGCGACATTTACATCGTTAACATTTCTTCACTGCAAAATAGTCTCACTATACAGTTCATGTCTTTTCACCCCACCCCACCCCCAAAAAAGTCATCATATTTTATATACATAGATGATGAAATGTTTTTCGTGCATTTCCAATAATGTTTTGATTGTAATTTATTACAATATTTTTTATAAGGACTACAGGTTTAAGGCACATGATCTTTTACATGATAATTTAAATGAATAGTTTTTAGTTCTGATTCTTTCCAGATCTTTTTAAAGGAACAATCATGAGCACTGTTACTGTTTGAAGGAATCATAGGTGGCACTGAAGTAAAGTTTCAAGCTAATTCAATTATTAGTAATTAATATGAATGCATATCATTGCCCTGTGCACCTTTCTAATCATGTAATAGTGTAACCAATTAATTAATTAGCCCACCGGCCCACGGGGTTGGAGATGTAGAATATGCCCTATACACCTATCCGCAGGTCATAAGGGGTGATTAATGGAGACCAAAGACACCATGCCTCCATGGTTAGAGTGTCAGATTCGCGATGGAAAGGCTGCCGGTTCGAATCTTACAATCGGATTAACCGGAAATGGTTTAGGTAGGGTGTCTATGGGCAAGGCATTTTCTTCCCATGCCTCTGCTCTGAAAAAGAGACTATTGTTTATGTGATGTAAAACACTAAAACAAACTAAAACTGAAAAACTTCGTCTTCTTATTTCTCCAGCATGGACAAACTTGGAAACCCGATATATGTACAACATGTGACTGCAACGACGGAACAACACACTGCCAAGTGCAAAAATGTAACAGTATGCTTTGGTGCCACAATGTGAGTTATGTTTTGTTTTGTTTCTGAGGGTGGGGTTGTTGGGGGTCATTGTTCTCCAAGAAACGATACATTGCATGAAATAACATTATCATTTCACTACAAGACGAACACGCTGATCGTTAGGTACGAAAAATTCTGAAAATCGATATACATTAAATTCATCAGAGACTTAGCAAGCATCCAAACATTACCTCGCAACTGCCCGGGGTGGGGTGGGGTGGAAGGGTGGTTGGGTGGGCGGTGACTAACTAATTGACCAAAATTTCCCTCAAACATTGGGGGTTTTTTTAGGAGGAGGCCCCATATTATTTTTTTTGTTTTGTTTTTGCGGGAGGACCCAGAATTTCTTGGTACGCCACTGAATCTAACGTCTGCATTACTACTTTAATTGTTTAGTAATTAACCGGATTTTCAAAATGATATAATGCCAGCTCGCAAAGAAATTCATTTCGTAGTCAGAAGTGCTTAATTGCTTTACAAAATTATCAAATTTTAAGAAAAAAAAACAATGTCTCGATACAGGCCTTTTTATTTCTGGTCTGCATGGAATCTCTTTAATTATGCTGAATTTAATAAAGACAAATTTGAAATTATTCAAGCATGTCTGTGTCATAAAGATTCAAATTGATTGAAACCACATTTATTCTAGGTATGTAAATGTGTGCGGCAATTATTATTTTCTATGCTGACTTGTTACGAGTTGCAATTTTCCATGTAGTGACAAAGACGATTTGGACGTTTCACATCTAAATGTTGTATTTTTGGATGCTAGAAGTAAAATAGAATCAAAGGATGGATTGTAATGTAAAAAAAACGGTAAAGTATAATGAAAAGGTTATGCAATGACACACAGTAAAATGCTCCCTGTCCCTGTTATGCTATTGCACACAATGACAAAAGTCCTCTTTCGAAGTTACGCCTTAATACAGAAGAAGACACTCGTTCAAGTTCTGCTATAAACACCTATGTGGTTCTCTTTGGAAGTTATGTTATAACATACAATGAAGGTGTTCTCTTTCGAAGTTCTGCTCGATTTTATAATAAAACATTGCAAATGACGGTTACACAGCGTTATATTTTATTTTTATATCTTCACAAACATGTTTTTGTCTTACAGGGTTATGTGCTAAAATTTATCGACGGAGATTGTTGCCCACGATGTGTTGAAGGTAATGATTTTATATTAACAGTATGTTTTATATCAATAAAAGTGTTATATTTCTATTGACCAATAATTCCATTTGGAATAAATATATTTTTTTTATCGGTCAGAGTCTACCAATATAAAAAATATATAAGTACTTTTGTTAACTTTATATATATATATATATATATATATATATATATATATATATATATATATATATATATATATATATATATCTGTGTGTGTGTGTGTATGTATGGGTGGGTGTATGTGTGGTGGGTGCCTGAATTCTATAACCCTTTCCCGTATCATTACTTTAGATCTATTGTCAGTAATATTTTCACATATTTCAGCACGTGCTGTGTGCACGGTATTCGGAGATCCTCACTACAGATCGTATGACGGAAGAATCTTCAATTTTCAAGGAACCTGCAAATATCTATTAACGGGAGACTGCAAGGATAACACGTTTACTATCAAAGTCAGAAATGACGCAAGGACGTCTTCCAAATTTACTTGGACGAGAATGCTTGTGATATATTTACATAAGGTTAGAATTAGCTTTCTTCAGAGACTTCGAGTGAAAGTAAAACGAAAAACTGTTAAATTACCTTACCATTCGGAGGGGCATCCAGCATTTTCTGTGATAAAGGATGGATATTCTGTAGTTCTAAAAGTTGATAATGGACTGCAAGTCACCTGGGATGGCGACAGTTTTGTGGAAGTTTCAGTTCCTACGAATTACAGACATAAATTATGTGGATTGTGCGGTAATTTTAATGGCCTGGGAACGGACGATCTTCGAGGAAGGGATGGTAAATTATACTTTAACGGCGAGGAGTTCGGAGACACCTGGCGCCTTGGAGGTCGTGGTTCGTGCAGCATTCGTCCGGAACTACATAATACAGTGTCTCCATGTCAAACCAAACCGGAAGCGCTTATCAAGGCGAAGAAAGAATGCAGTCTCTTAATTAGTTCAGTATTCTACAAGTGTAGAACAGTAGTTGACGTTCGGCCGTATTACAGGTAATGCATTTAATGCATTCAAATTTTCAAACATATTTAAATTACAATTAGGCATATGTTTATAATTATTTCTTGCTATGCATAATTATTAATCTATAATTACTGAATATTTGCCCATTATGTTGTTTGTTTTGCGACGACTTATTTTACTAGATTTCAATTACTAAATTAGGCTGTTTTTGTGACGGGTAATTTAATAGATTTCAATTACTATAGTCTACTATATATATATATATATATATATATATATATATATATATATATATATACAGAGACAGACAGACAGATCGTTGTATTCTGAAATCTTACCAGACAATGCCGCTATATAGAAATTATGAGAAATAAAACAGCTTACTTAATAGTAATAGTTTTGTACCACAATCAGGTTTGTATTATAGGAATGTTGTATTTGACAGACATATTGTCAAACAGGAATATGGTGCAGATCTGCCAGTTAATATTGGCATAGTGTTAAAGTATTATGTTACATAGTATGACAGTTTATTTTATGCCATGACGTACTAGTCATCAGTTAATCTTATTAAGCATGGCACTGTTTTTCTCTTACTTTGTAATTAAATAATTCTAAACGTTTTCATTTTTGTGTAATTGAGTGTTTTTTATGTTTTCTAATATCGTTTCCTTTTTTCATATGTACTATATTTCCCGCGTTATATTTCAGTTCCTGCGTAACAGATATGTGTGACTGTCCAGAGAACAAATTTTGTGAATGCGAATCATTCAAAGCCTATTCCAACGCCTGTAGTCGGGAAGGTGTATTTATAAGGTGGGAACAGGATTCGAAATGCATTGGTAGGTATTTTTCCCGTAATATTTATCTAGATAACCAATGTTAACTAATCATTACAAAATGCACCGCAATATTAAAATTTGTGTGTAACTCTTTTGGCTTTGAACAATACTGTCCTGATTTTTATTTTGATTCCTTTTTATCGTAAAATATATTTTTGCGTATTAAACGACAAAATTAGAATGCGATATTGTAGTCATTTTAAATCATATTCTTTAGCAACATAAAATGATTTCCTAACCTATTTATGCTCAAATATTTGTTCTAAATAGCATATACTAGTATTTCACTAGTCGATTGTTAAAAATGTATTCACCAAATTAGTCTCATGGTTTTCAAAAGTACGTTTGAGAACACCTATATGAGTATTTATATCATTCGAGCGTTTATTTATTAATACTCAAAAACTGGTATTTTAACGCATTTCTGTTGGGGTTTTTTCTACTTCGTTTGGGGGCGTATGTTCATTAGAGTCATAGTCAGATCCTGGAAAATCACTTTCATTAAATATCACACTAGTTTCATAAAATCTTATCTTTTATCCAGGCAAATATACGGAAAAATAGCACATGCTGAACATTTCATATGGTGTGTCATAGTCACCCACTATCTTTGTGTGTCCTTGCACTGCGTTTAAACGTATTGTATCAAAACTAAGAATCCGGTGGCCTAGTGGTTAGAGCGTCCGCCACGAGAGCGAGGGATCGAGGGTTAGATCGCCGGCCGAGTCATAACAAAGATTTTACAAAAATGGTACTAACAGCTTCATCGCTTCGCGCTCAGCATTAAAAGTTTAGTGTTAGGACTGGTCTGCCTGGTGTTAGGATAATGTGACCGGGTGGGACATCATGCTACATGTCTGCGCCATGATGCCCCAGTGCTAGACATTACTATAAACTGCCTCAATACAGACATCGTAGCGATATGACTTAAAAATTGTTTAAGCTACGTTAAAAATCCTAATCAATCCTAATTAATCAAAACTAAGAAGTAATTACAACGATTTACATTGGCAAGCAGTATAACCCACAATGTAACTTCAAAAAACGTAGTTTAGTTACCTATTTAGTCTTCAAGACGAACAATTTTCACACCTGTTTCAAAAAAATGATTGCCACCCAATAATTAATTATGCAATGTATGGCTGACTAAGGAAAGAAACAGATGATTAAAATGTGTTATTTAAAATGAGCAGAAGTATGCACTATACCATCATTTATTTATAAATTGGAAATAAAGTATCATATTCAATTTATATTTTCTGTCTTCCACAGATCCCAATCTCTGTCCAGCCGGTGCTGTGTACGACAGATGTGGCTCTGCGTGTCCGAAAACGTGTGAAAATTACAACTCCGTGGAACGTTGTCATAAACTCTGCGTAGCCGGATGTCAGTGTCCAAACGGCCTTGTTCTACACAAAAACAAGTGTATATCTCCTGCCGACTGTCCGATTACTTGAGCACCTGGCGGGAGTACAGTGTGGCATAATTCCTTGATTATTCAAGCAAGGCATGAAATTGTCTGGATTTAGAAAAGAGTGGTGATCATGAGCTTACGGACATGGAAACTGTCCCATTATAAGCGGGGTGGGGTGGGGTGTAGTTACCATAATGAAAACACCAGTCAGTTTATCACAAGGCTATTTACTAAGAAGATCCTTGGTGCTTTACTGCAAAGCAGCACATCAATGACTACTCAGTCCCAAGGTAGTCGGAGTATCGTACCTGGCCGGGATTGACACATGAGGACAACTGACCCATTCTTTTCCGCGTAGTATTTCAACACAAACTGAGAAAGACATTATGGTGTTCATTCTGGAATTATGAAACCTGGATTGTGCTTGCCTGATTCTTATGGATGATTGGTGTATACTATTATCCACCTAATTTAGACAATGCAATCAAGTACCATTGTTACAATCTCTAACCCTATTCAAGGATACTACTTTAGCATGAAAGAGTAGAACATATCGCTATCAATAACAGACGATGAGACCAAGCTCTCTTTCTGGACAACAATTGAACGGAAACGTGGAGAATATGTTTAGAGCAACATGTTTGAGAAGATGTTATTCATCTAGTGTTCCAAATATAGCTCTCATAAATAGGGGCATGAACTGAAATGACATGCGCAGATATTTAATTATTATTCAAAGACTGAGAATCAATGTGATAAATAATAATCAATGCAAGCTATCGTTATATAAATATATATATATATATATATATATATATATATATATATATATATATATATATATATATATATATATATATATATATATATATGTGTGTGTGTGTGTGTGTGTGTGTGTGTGTGTGTGTGTGTGTGTGTGTGGTATTTAAGAGATTGACATATTGTATGTGTAGAGAAATTTGGAATGATATTTTCGAATACATTGACACTTTCAATATTTTCTCATGCCCGGAGAAGTACATGAAATTACCCAGCACAGGAACATACAGCCCTAGACGATCAGTAATGATTCTGGCGTACAACATGTTTACTTTTATATACAAATGTTTTTCTTCCTAAAGTTGTTGATAGATGATTTATTTTGTCCATTCCTTAAAGTTTTAAAATATAGAGTTTACATTCAGTCGGCACTATATAGCCAGAATTTTGAAGACGTGTTGATAATCACATACATACATACATACATACATACATACATACATACATACATACATACATACATACATACATACATACATACATACATACATGGATGCATAAATACATACATACATACATACATACATACATACATACATACATACATACATACATACATACATGTATGTTACCACCAAGATTTCCAAATCCCTTTATATGTATTATTTATATTGCTATATGCTGCTATTGTCATATGTGTGTCCCTTCTACTCGTATAGTTAATAACGTTGTAGTCATATTTTAAGCGCAGTTTCTCTTCTAACTGAATCCTCACATACTGCTGTAATTGAAATACTATAATGGGTGCCGTTTTAGAGTTTTATTAATGTTTTGTTCCTATGGTTAGACCACTAAGACTTCATATTAAGTGATTAAATGTGTACTTTAACATCTTTGTATTTTAAATTAAGAGGAACATACACAATACTGATACAAATATTAAATCTTCGTATGGTAAACAATACGTTATTTCACTTGTTTATCTTGTTCTATTGCGTTTGTATAACGCGACATACTTAAATCTTTCTAAAATAAAATTATAAAATATTAATTTTATTTCTCAAAAAAGTACGATTTAAGTAGTACTACGCTGTTCCAGTCGGATGAGCTTATTCAGAATTAGATCGCTAATAATAATAATAATAATAATAATAATAATAATAATTAAAAACAATAATAATAATGAGGACTTTGTATAGCGCCTACTCTTTAAAAGCTCTAACGCTTTAGAACAACTATAATGATATGACTACAACAAGAAAATAAAAAACAGAGAAAAACACCATGAAATTAGAAAACAAAAGATGCTGAAAATATTTAAGGTAGGAAACATTATTAGGCCTTTAAAGTTTGTTCTTAAGTCTAGAAAGGTGAGTTTTAAGAGCACTCTTGAAAGGGATCACCGTGTCGTTGTGTCTAATTTCAATTTCACGTTCAATTTCTAATTTCATTCCACGTTGCTGGCCCTCGTATGCAAAAAGAACGTTGGTCATATGACTTCGTTTTCATAGTGGAAATAATGAATATACGATTGTCAGAAGAGGAGCGTAAGTATTTTGCTGGTGTATATACATAGATGAGGCCAGATAGGTATGTTGGACTGGAGTGCGTCAGTGAAACGTAGCACAGAGAACACATTTTGTATTTGATTCTGGATCGAATGGATAGTCAGTGTAGGGTATAGAGCAGCTGGGAGGTGTGCTCTAATCGCGGTACTCTAAGGATGATCCGAGCAGCTGTGTTTTGAACTTGTTGAGGTTTCTGGAGTAGATATTGTGACGAACCAGGAATAACTGAGTTACAGTAGTCCAGTCTTGAAAGTAATAATGAACACACAAATGTTTTAGTGGCATCAACTGAAAGATATTAGCGAATGGAGCTGATGTGTCCCAGCTCAAGATATGCAGCCTTGCAGATGTTCATGACATGTTGGTGCAGTATGAGCGTACTGTCCAGAGTAACACCTAGGTTTCGTACTGACTGTGAATTTAATGTTGGTGTTGCGTTGCTGATGTTCATTGTGTGAGGTAAATGATGTTATAAAAGAAAGTCTTTGTGTTGTGAGCTTAATAATAACATACTCAGTGTGATATTGTAAGTTATAATTATATATAACAATCTCACAGTGATATTTTAAGTTATAATTATATATAACAATCTCACAGTGATATTGTAAGTTATAATTAAATATAACAATCTCACAGTGATATTGTAAGTTATAATAAAATATAATAATCTCACAGTGATATTGTAAGTTATAATTAAATATAACAATCTCACAGTGATATTGTAAGTTATAATTATATATAATAACAATCTCACAGTGATATTGTAAGTTATATTTATGTATACTAACAATCTCACAATGATATTGTAAGTTATAATTAAATATAACAATCTCACAGTGATATTGTAAGTTATAATTAAATATAACAATCTCACAGTGATATTGTAAGTTATAATTAAATATAACAATCTCACAGTGATATTGTAAGTTATAATTATATATAATAACAATCTCACAGTGATATTGTAAGTTATAATTATGTATACTAACAATCTCACAATGATGTTGTAAGTTACATGTATATTTATATTTAATAACAATCTCACAATGATATTATAAGTTATAATTATATTTAATAATAATCTCACATTCATATCGTAAGTTATAATTATATATAACAATCCCACAGTGATATTGTAAGTGATACATATTCTTTGCTAGAATTAAATTATACATGTGTTAAATTACCAGGCCTTACAATTTGTAAATTACATGTACATGACATGAGTCTGTCGGGTTAATATTATATACATTTCTTTTTTCCTCTGTAAATCGATCCCAATTGAAAACTTTACCTACTCAGGTCTGTCCACGCATAATGCACTGGCTGACCAGGGTCTATGCATCTTGTTAGGAGTAATAAAAAAAATAATTTTAAAATTTTCCCTCATCTACCAACGCCTTCGCAATATTGTTTACAGTTGGACTATACTTTTTATCGGGAATATACGGTAATGTCCTCCTACACCTTCAAAGAACATCAAACAATAAGAGCTGTGTGCACTCTTCGAAAGCCGCTAACATGTATTTCAGTTAAAATGCAAGTCAGACGAACGGTTTTAAGACTAGGCAACGGTCAGCCATTTTCTTTTCAAAACGAGTCAGACGAAGGCCAGTAACTTGTATTTAATTGTCAACACGAGTCAGACGAAGGCCAGCCAGTAACTTATGCTTAATGATCAACATGAGTCAGACGAAGGCCAGTAACTTGTATTTAATAGTCAACATAAGTCAGACCAAGGCAAGTAACTTGAATTTAATAGTCAACGTGTGTCAGACCAAGACCAGTAATAACTTGTATTTAATAGTCAACATGAGTCAGACGAAGGCCAGTAACTTGTATTTAATAGTCAACATAAGTCAAACGAAGGCCAGTAACTTGTATTTCATAGTCAACATAAGTCAGACCAAGGCAAGTAACTTGTATTTAATAGTCAACGTGTGTCAGACCAAGGCCAGTAATAACTTGTATTTAATAGTCAACATGAGTCAGACGAAGGCCAGTAACTTGTATTTAATAGTCAACATAAGTCAGACGAAGGCCAGTAACTTGTATTTAATAGTCAACATAAGTCAGACC